>LDOQ01000301.1:0-66622 GCA_001887945.1 Spraguea lophii | reverse complement strand
CTAAAACATATATTAAATCCAATACTAAGTTACAATTAGAAATAGATTTTAGAGACATTAAAAAATAAAGTATTAAAGTTTAAATTAAAAGTTAAAGTATGATTATTTTATATTATTTTTATTATTATTTTTATTATTAATGAGATGAACGTAAAAAAGGGTTGGCAATTTATCTTTTAGACCAGGCTTGATCTTTATGAAAATGAATAAGGATATAAAAAAACTGGTCATGATATTTGTGAAAATAAATCAGAAATTAACCAAACAAGTAAATTAGACACAGAATATAAAAACTGCGTAGATATTACTAAAAAATAGAATGTATAGCATAACATTTAAAAAAATATATTAAAGAGTAAATTTCAAATTAATAGCGATACAATTAAAAAGTACAATTATTTTAAATTATAAAAGACATTTCAATAAATCTATTTAATTACTTAATCTTTTAGCTCAAAGAAATAATTAGCTTATAAACCAAGTTTACCAAATTATTATTATTTTATTTTTATCCTTATTAATGATATCGGATACAAACACAGAATTATACGATCGACAAATTCGTTTATTTGGATTTGAAACACAGAAAAAAATATTACGGTTTAAAGTAGAAATATATTCCAATGGAAATGAATTAATAAGTGGTGAAATAGCAAAAAACTTCATTTTATTAGGCTCTACGTGTATTTTGGATGAAAATAGTAGAAATAGTTTGATAAAAGTATGGGAAGATTATAACGAAGAAAATAAAAATGAGGGCGATGCGTTAAAAATATGTGTAGATCGGAAAGATTTAGAAGCTGATTATTATATTTGTAGTAAATGTTTATCATATGATAATAAAATATGTAATATATGTTTATCTGGTAATGATAACACACGTATGGATATTAATAATGATAAAGATTCAATTAATACTATAGTACAACAATTATTATTAGGAGGAATATTTGTACAAGAAATGGTTAAGAAAATAAATAATGAAGAATATAAATCTAAATATATTTTAGAATATAAATAAAAATATTTTATAATAATAAAATATGATAATAGATTATGTTTGTTATTACATGTGGTGTTATATTTTTAATAATGGATGATGGAACGTAATACTATTTTAAAATTTTATTATAAACATTTATACAACATTTGTTTTATGTTAACAAAGTATGATTAAGGATATCGTACTCTAATTCGATTAAATTAGATTTCGAGATAAATTCATTTCTTTTTATAATCATATGTAAAAATACTCGGTTAAGTGGTCACGAGATGATCAAAAAATCGAGAAAATAAATAAAAAGATAATTAATATAAAAGGAAAGATAAGATAGATTAAGCCAAGGAAACTTTTATATCATTTTTTAACATAAAAAAATAAGATAGATTATTATTATCATTATAATACAACTATGATCTATATTATAATACGATAATATCTTTGTTATATTAAAATGGTCCTCAATTGATGTAATTATAATTTCTGTTTATTAATGATTCAGATAATAATATTATAATAGTAAATTAAAATATTATATAATAAGAGATAATAATATACGTTACCATACACAAACCACGACATTTTAAAGAATAATCTAAGATAATATTAATATATATATATCAAAATCAATTAATACAAGTTATATATGCTTTAAGAAACTAATTGTTTAGACCATAACAATCATAATATTTTAATAATAATTAAAATGTCTTTAAAGAATATAGATTATAAATCATTTTTTAAAGAAATGATTATTTTCTATTGAGAAATACGATTGAAAAAAGTATAAAGATTAAATATTATTATATTTATGTTTTTTATGATATTTATATTTTATTAAATATAAAATAATTATTAGATCAATTACTTATATTTAACTATGATAATTTAAAATAAGATAATATTATTTATTATTATGTAATAATTATAAATATAAAAATATAATATCAAAGTAATTATGAATATAAAAAAAATTTATAAAATTATAAAAATTTGTTAATTAAAATAATTAAACTGACCCCATGAAATTATATTTAAAGAAATCAACTATTAAAGATACAAGATTTTTCTCGTTTATAAAAGTTAAATCAATTACAATTAAAATAGATACAGGTAATTCAAAAATCTCAATAAATATGAAAGCTAAAAAATCTAAATTAAATACATGTATTCCTATTAAAGCGGAGGGAGAAATAAAATTGGAAATATTAGATAATACAAATATTATTTATACAGCAAATATAAAACCAGAAATTGGTATGCATATACGGAAAATAAACACACCAGGTTTTAAAGGTGAATTATATTTTGAAATTTTAGGAGAAAATTCTTTTACATACTTGGAAAATATGAAATTACAAGAAAAAGGATATTCTACGATAGAGGATATCAGTAGAGAAGAAAATGTAGGGAATGATGGATTTATGAGAAGAATAGATTATACTGGTAATGTTTATTATGCTCATAATAGAATTTTACAAACATTTAGAAAAATAGAAACAATAGGAAATGATCCAGTAGATGTGATAGAAGGTTGGGAAAAGAGAATTGATAATAATGGTAAAACTTTTTATATTGATCATTATAATAGAACAACACATCGTTCATATCCATGGTCTGTAGTAGGTATGTCTATTATACAAGAAAGAAATAATTCAATTGTACAAAATTTACATGAAAAAATGGGAATACCCAGTTATACATTGAATAAATATAAAATAAGCGTTGCAAGGAAATTTATGATACAATCATCAGCATATAAAATATTACATTACAGATATAATAATGGATCTATTCGTATAAAATTCGTAGATGAAATAGGAGAAGATTACGGTGGAATTTTTAGAGAATTTTTTTATTTGGCTTCAAAAGAAATAGCAAAAGATAAAAGAATGGTGGTAAAAGAAGGAATAGTGGATGTAAATTATGAATATCTAAGAAATAGAAAATATATAAAACCTAATCAATATATGAATACTGATGATGTAAATACTTTACTACAAATGTCCAAAACAATTGATGATATAGATCCTTCTTCTACATTATACAATGTTGCTACATTTTATTCTGATGATAAAAATGCTGGTACAAATATGTTAGACGATAGATCATTTTTTCAATATGTTGGTGCATTTTTAGGATTAGTGATAGCATTTAATCAAAATATTGCAGTGCAATTTTCATTATCATTTTATGAGAATTTATTAAAAACACCTAAATACGATCTTAGAAAAATTCAAGATCCTCAAATGCAAAAGAATTTATTATGTTTGTACAAATCAACTGATAATGAAGAAATAGAAGATATGTCACCACAAGAATATGTAAATTATACATGTAAAGAATATTTATACATTATAAAAAGGGAAGCGTACGAAGTAATAAAAAAAGGATTTAATAATTATGTAGGTGATGAATTCTTAGCTGATATATCGTGTTACGAATTAAATTATATGTTATTCGGAAGACCATCAATACCTATTAATAGTTTACTGAGTTCTGTACGATTGGTAAATTGTTCCACTGAAGATAAAGAAGTACAATTTCTGTATAACATTCTTAAAAGGAAGAATACTAAATTTCTTAAAAAATTTTTTATGTTTGTTAGAGGAACTGGTACTTTCCCAAATAATCCTATTGGTGCGGATTCTATGCAAATGTATTTTGAAAAGACGAATGCAGATTCTAAAATGTTTACGGCAACTACGTGTATTTATAGATTGTATTTTAGTAATTATGAAAGTGAGGAGGAAATGGAGAGGTATTTGGATCTTTCGGTATTGAATACAGAAGGTTTTCATCATGCGTAAAATCTATAAAATATATTATGAAATTGTTTTATTTAGTTTATTTAATTTATATTGTTAAATGTTGTTATTATTTTAAATGGTATTATTTTAAATGGTATTATTTTAAATAGTATTATTCTTGGCTGCATTAGATGTAGAATCTATAAAGTATATTACAGTTATATCTTGAATGATATTATTCTTGGCTGCATGAGATATAGAATGAGTGAAATATATTTTTATTCTTAGTTTCTTGATATAGAATAAAATATATTATAGAAATTATTTTATTTACTTTATATTAACGGATTATCAAATAAATGAAGGTTATTGTATTTTATTTTAAAATAATTATATATTCGTAATAAATATTTCTTTATCTCAAAATATTTAATTAATTTTCATATTTTTATAATTTAATTCAATAAGATAAATTATTTTCATATTTTCATATTTTTATATTTTTTTTATCTTAGTTAATTTTTAATTTATTTTTGTTTTTATTCTTCCCTCATGCAATTAAAATTTATACCTTACTTTGAAGCTGAAACATCAAGAGTTAAATCAATAGCATTTCACAGGCATAAGCCTGTTATCCTTTTAGGATTTCATTCTGGATTAGTACAAGCATGGGATTATTTATTATGTAAACCTGTTCTGAACTTTGTATCGCATGAAGGTCCTGTTCGTTCTGTAATATTTCATCCAAATGCTGATATTTTTGCTACTGGTGGTGATGATTGTAAGATTAGATTGTGGAATTATCATACGAGAAAGGTTATGCATGTATTTAAAGGACATAAAGATTATATCAGAGATTTAGATTTTCATCCAAATAAGCCTTGGTTATTATCTGCTAGTGATGATCAAACGATAAAAATATGGGATATACAATCATATAAGCTTATAGCTACTCTTAGTGGGCATACCAATTATGTTATGAGTGCTAAGTTTTTTAATGTAGATTATGTTGTAAGTGGATCTTTAGATGAAACTATACGTATTTGGAATTGTTCTGCATTGAATAAAATTAATAAAAGTAAAATACCTAATATTCTCAGTATAAATGATGTGGTATCAGAATTAACCTTGGATGCACATGAAAAAGGAATAAATAACATAACCGTATTCAATGATACTTTTTTATCTGCTAGTGATGATAAAACAGTAAAAATGTGGGAATATTATAGAGGTACAGTTATTCACAAAGAAACAATGTCTAACCACTACAAGAATGTAACATACACTTATTTTAATGAGGATATAATCATCAGTGTTGGTGAAGATGGAAATATTTTTATATACGATAGAGAAACGAAAAGTTATACTAAACATTCAGTAGAGGAGAGATATTGGTGTATAAAAAATTATAAAAATTTATATGTGGTAGGTTCAGATACAGGTTTTGAAATATTTAAATTAGAAGAAAATATTCCTGTATTTGATTTTTATAAAAATATTTTGTATTATGCAAAAAATAATAAATTAATAAAAAATGATATGAAGAAAGAAGAAGAGATTATAAATATTAATAATTCAATTGAATCTATTCAGGTACTGGGTAATATGATACTTGTGCAATATAATAAGGTATATGAGATTTATAGCAATAATCAACAAATATTAAAAGATGATGGAAAAGCTTTGTTATTAGAAAATAGTATTATTATTAAAAAAGGTGACAAAATAATAATTAAGGATCTATCAGGCAAAGAGAAAGGTGTGTTGAATAATGTAAGTGGAAGAATTGTCTCTGGAAGAAATATTTCAAAAGAAAATAATTATTTTTTTGTTATTGATTCAAAAAAGATAACAGCATACAAAAGAAATAAAATTGAAGATTCTAAAATAGCAGGATTTACATATGAGATAGAAGATATAATAGTTTTTAATAATATTATAGCTATAATAGGAAAGAAGGATATATCATTTACAGATAATAATTTAAATGTATTGTATACTATAAATGAGATGGTGGATATTACCAGTTGTATAATAGAAAATAGTATATTTATTTATTCTACGCTAAAACATATTAAATATGTTATATGCTATGATAGAAATACTGAAAATGATAATTATTCAAATATTTCTTTCTGCAAAGGAATATTAAATAGTATTGATAAAGAAATATATTTAATTTCTAAAGAAGATAATAAATTATATTATTTTAGTGAAGGTGTTGTAAAGAGAATGCATATTGATCTTATAGAAATAGATTATAAACTGGCTGTATTATCCAAAGATGAAGATACGGTGAAAGATATTATAAATAATAATTCTATACCAGGATTATCAATTATTGAATTTATGATAAAGAATTCTATGGGATATTTGATATTAGATCATGTGGAAGATGCTGAACAGAAATATAATATATTTTTAAAAGAAAATAAACTTGATCAAGCATTAGAAATTATTCAGGAAATAAGAAATGAATGTCATGATAAATATTATAAGAAATTATTATCTGAAGCATTGTATGGTATTGGTAGTTTATCTAAAGATGGTGATTATAAAAATAAAATGCATATGTATTTAAATGTAGCAGAGAAATGTTTATGGAAATTAAAAGATTATGAAGGATTGTTTTTATTTTATACATCTACTAAGCAGTTACAAAAATTATTGAGAATAATTGAATATGTGGATTATAATATGAAAGCGGAAATTGGAATGATAATAGAAGATAAAGAATTGTTAAGAAAATTAATTAATAAAGAAAATCTTGAGGAGTATTATCAATATGAAGACGAGGAGGTTAAATTGGACGAAGAAAAATATGAAGATATGGAAATAGAAAAACAGTATGAAAACGAATTAGAGAAAGAATATGAAGATGAAGTAGACAAAATAAATAAATTAACCATAGAAGAAGAGATAAATAAAAATGTTGAAGAAGATATACAATGGGAAGAAGCAAAGATGTTAGATCAACCAGAAAGTGATACAGATAAATTAGAACATAGTAATCAATTCGAGGAAACAAATATCTTAGAACAGCCAGAAAATGATACAGATAAATTAGAAGATAGTATTCAATGGGAAGAAACACAAACAACAGATCAATCGGAAATAAAAGAATCAAATGATATTCATAACGACGATAATATTGCTCATGAGATTAAAAATAAAAATATTGATATAGAAAAATACAAAACAATTAATGGAGGAATAGAACCTGTAGAAAATGAAGATGAATATTTTAAAAATATTATAAAAGAAATAGAAAAAGGTAAATTTAGTAGAAGTATTAGAATGTTAAAAAATCTACTTTATTATAAAATAGATGATGAAGAAATTGAATTATTTCAAAAAATAGGATATTATCTCAGTGGATTAATGAGTGAGAAGAAAAGGAAGAATATCGATGATGAAATTAAGAATATTGGAATTGCATATTATTTTAGTTCATTACCTTTGGATAGTAAAACTAAAGGATTAGCACTTAGAAATTATGTAACAGTATTATGTAAGCATGGTTGTTACGATGAAGCATTAAAAGTGTGTAATGAAAATAAAAATGAAAAATATGACGATAATGTGATTGCATATTTTAATAAGATAATAAAATCGAATAAGAAAGGTAATAAACATAAAATCGAATTTAAAGGAGAATATTGCTTTGATGTTATGGAATATCGGGAGGAATTTAAAGAGTGTAGGTTATGTCAAACCAAAAGTGAAGAAGAAGGTACATGTAGTTGTTGTGGTATAGGTATTATTAGTTAATTAAAAGTTTATAGTTTATAGTTGTTAATCTGATTTCCTATGGAGAAGGAATATGTGTTTGTTTTTCCTTTAATCAAAATGAGTAAATATTAATATTGATTAGTTCTTGAATAGAAATGTATGGTGCTATTATAAATTTTAAATAAAATATATTTTCAAACGAAAATTATTCTTCTACACGTTTCATCGTTTAAAAAATAACAACAAATTAAAAAAAATATAAAATTCCTTGATAACTATTTTAATTAAAATAGTTCATATTACAAGTTATGCAATGAATGATGCAAGTGCTAGTATACCTAGTGCTGCTGTCAATGCTATACCGGATGCATTATTCTTGGCCTTAGATTTCTTCTTATCTTTATCTTTATCCTTGTCTTTATCATCTTTTTTACTTTTACTTTTATCTTTTTCATTTTTGCTATTTGTTCCACTCTTTGTTTTATCTTCATGTAATCCGCTTGCTTGTCTTCCTTGAAGAATCTCTTTGGATGTTTTTTCATCTGCCACTCCTATAATTGTAGGCCTTTCTTCTTGGTATTGTTGTTGAATCTGATTAACATACTCTGGTGCAGGTACATGTCCAGTATATTCCATATTATTATCTATCCATGAATCTATTCCTTGTAACCAGGTCGCTATTTTTTCAGCTTCAGGACCCCTGTTGTTATATTTTCTACGGAAAGCATCTGCAACGGATCCTGCATTACATGGGGGTTGATATTTCTCTTCAACAGGTGTAATATTATCTGCTGCAGCAACAAGAACTGGATCAAACTCTCCGGTGACAGATGGTTTTTTGTGTGACACTTGATATACACCAGGTGATTTTTCTACAATATTAACATCTTCAGATGCTGAATCTATGTTAGCTTCTTCTCCTGTAAATACATAGTATTTCTTTCCATCAGGTAAAATTCCTGTTTCAACCTGAGCAGAGATATATGATATTATCGAAAATATGATTGTTAACATGTGTTAACAAACTCACATTTATTTATACTTTTTTTTGATGGAACAATGTTCTATCACTTTCTATATTTGGTATATTTTATAAATATATCAATAAAGTGAAAATAGTCTGTTTTTTAAAATAGAATGTGGATTATAAACGATATCTTCTTTTCTCTATTTTAAAATTTTTTTATCATATTGATAAAACATTACACAAACTAGCGTAACTGATATATGAAATAATTAAATAAAATAATATAATAATTATAATTTGTTTATGAAACACTGAGTAATATTTAATTGCTTTTGTGTTTTATAAAAAACCTAAAAAGATGAAGAAATGTTTTTTGATTTTAAATCTATTAATTAAATCATAATTACAAAATCGTTCACTAATGAATTTTTAATTATTCTTCAGTGAAATTATATTTGTGTATTTAAAATAATAATAAAAATATTTACTTGTAAATTATATAAATATTTGTTATAAGGATATAAATTTTACTATGAACCAATTATCTTTACTTTCTCTTATTTAAAACCAGGAAAATAAAAAGGAGTATGGATATTGATTCTATTAATTCTGAAGACATAAAATTAGAAGAGGAAAGAATATCAGAATTATATAATAATTCAAAGGACGAAGTACAAGATGCTTTAGTTTTTGAATCATCTGTAAAAATTTTTCATTTTTTTCGCATACCGTTATTATTGTTGTTTTGTGTTTTATTGGGTTATTTAAGTTCGAAAATGATTTATAGTGTTGTATTTTTATTTCTTAGTTTGTATATTGTATATTTTATTATTAATAGAAATATAATGAAATATAAACGTAGTGTAAATGATGTTATATTCTTAGATTTAGAAAAAGAAAGAACAATGAACAAATGGGAGAAATTACAATGGTTTAATTATGTTGTTGAAAGATATTGGACTGTTTTTGAACCTATGGTATCTAATTTTGTTTTGCGATATTTAAATATTATTTTTGAAGAAAGTTGCCCGTCATTTCTTAGTAGATTGAGAGTATCTGAATTTACCTTGGGAAATATTTCACCGTTTATAAAAAAAGTAAAATTTTTAAACTGTGCTGAAAATATTGTCTTGGAGTTTGATATGGGATTCTTACCTACTGAAGATATAAAATCACAATTTTTAGACGATTCAGATATTCAAAAACCTAGATACGGTTCTAGGATTGTAATAATTGCACGATTGGGTTCATCTGTAAAAGGAATTGGTATAGATGTACCGATATCTGTAACATCGGTAACATTTAAAGGTGTATTAAGAGTTGAAATGAAATTAACAAATGATATTCCATTTGTTGAAGTTATCGATTTATCCTTCTTAACACAACCATTTGTAGATTTTTCTATAAAACCTTTAAAAAGAATAGATATAAGATATATACCTGGAATATCTAATTGGATGACTAAGATAATAGAAAATGCATTTGATAAATTAATGGTAGCTCCGAATTCATTGAAATTGGATTTAACAGATATAAATGCAATATTTGGGAAACCAATAGGTGTGATATGTATACATATATTGAATTATTCTAATAAAAATAAGAATAATAAAGATTATAACGTGGAAATAAGATTAGATAATAAAAAGAGGTTCTTTTCGAAAGATTTTAAAGATGCGGATACTTGTATTAACGAATATTTCTTTTTGATAATAGAAAGTAACGATATGAATATAGAATTTATTTTAAAGGAATCTTCTCAAGTAGAAAATATAGTAGCCACTGGTTCTATAAAGATAGGAAAAATAAAATTATTGAATGATTATAAAGAAGATATAAGGTTATTTACCAGGGGAGATGCAGAACATTCTTTAGAATGTTCGTTTTCTTATTATCCTATTACACAATCCGAAAAAACCAATTCTGCAATTATAGGTGTAGAGATAGTAGAAGCCGAAGATCTACATGGATATGAATTCAATAGAAAAAAAACTTATAATTCATTTTGTACCTTATCAGTATCTCATAAATCATATTTTGATAAAAAACCAAAACCCAAATTTGCTATAAATCCTTTTAATATTTTTAAAAAATCATTTATTATGATAAAGAAAGCACTTAATGCTCCGGGTGGTTTTGTTTTAGATACAAATTTTGAAAACGTTGAAAGTTTTCCTTACCCGTCATCTGAAAACAGTTTATATGTAAATAATACAAAAAAGATATTGGATTCTCGATCTCCAATATTTGAACAACCATTTCTTTTTTTATCACGAAACATACAAAACGATGTCCTGGTCGTAGAAGTTAAAGATCAAAATCTTTCTAATGATGAAATACGATCATTGGGAAATATTGAACTGTTTATAAAAGATATAATTAAAAAAAATGATATATGGTATAAGATTAAAAATGCGCATGGCGGAAGAATACATCTGAGGCAAGAAAAATATTTTATCGATTTAGAAGGTAAAAATTGTGAATTTAAAAAATTTAAAGATATAATAAAAGTAAAAATTATTGAATTGAATACAATATATGATGAAGGAGAATATTTTATTATTTTAAAAAACGATGAGGATGCGTATCATGTTAGAGGTTTTATTGTGGGTGAATTCCCAATACAAAGAACAGTTTATGTTCCTGTAGAAGAAAATAACAATTTAGAAATATACCTTTATAAAAAAAATTTAAAAGAAGATGAATTTATAGGAGAAACTAAAATAGATATTAAAGAAATGGATATTTATGAACAAGAGTTCAATTTATTAAATGAAAATATAGAAAGTGTAATAATTAAATTAGAAATTACAAAAAATAAATTAGATAATTTTAAGTCACAAATACATGAAAAACAGAATTTAAAGGTTATTCAGATAAAATTCCATGATATTATAACTGATTTAGATAATGAATTTTATTTAAAATTTTACAACCAAAATGATACATTATTCACTAGCAGAATATCATACAAAAATAAAATAGCACAAAATTTTACTTTTCTTACAGGTGGTTTAGATATAAACTGTGAAATTAAATCCTTAAAACCTAAAAATGATAAAACCTTAGCAAAATTCACATTACCTGATAAAACAGAAAAAAAAGAATTTAAATTAAAAAATAATATTTCTGCTTTAATAGAAACAAATGTAAAATATTCGGAAATGATAACGCCAGATTATTTCAAGAATGCAAAATTGAAACTTAAAATAATATCTTGTACAAACGTTAAAGCAGTTGATAGGGGATCTTCTGATACATATGTTCGTTTGTTACAGAACGGAATAAAGATTTATAAAACAAAAGTATACGAGAGAAATCTAGATCCTATATTCAATGAAAGTACGGAGATGACAGTAAATTTATCCTCAGATATTTTACGTTTTGAAATAAAAGACTGGAATAAAATAATGAAATACGAATTAATTTCATTTATAGAATTTCCATTAAATTTTATAGAAGGTGGAAAAATAAAATTATCACTTACACTCATAGACGCAGGCACATTGTTAAAATGTGATACCAAATTAAATATCGAGATGGAAGTTAATCCATTATAAATAAAATTATGTTTGTCCAACAAAAAGTTTATTATTCTCTTTTAGTTATTTTACCGTCAAAAATTCTTTCTACTTCCTCAACAGCTTTTTCTAGATTATCGTTTCTTATCAAAAAATCATACTGTCCCTCCATTGCATAATTATATTCAATATCATAAGAACTCAATCTATCCTCAATAGAAGATATCTCTTCCTCTGTTAAAGATTCTTTATTTAATCTTTTTACCAATCTATCTCTTAAAACATCTTTATCCATATAAATAAAAATATATATTCCAGGAACTTTTTTCTCTTTCAACGATTCAATACCACGTTTACCTAAGCTTATTATTTTATTTGTTGAATCTCCTTCTTTTTCAATCACCTGCTCTACCATAGTACCATAAAAATTTCCGTTATATTCTTCTATTTCAAAAAATTTTTCTTGATTTTCTTTAAAATACTCTTTCGTTAAAAAAGTATAATCCACACCATCTACTTCATTATATCTTGGCTGACGTGTGGTGTTCGTTATAACTCTTTCTAAATTGTATTTTTTTATTAATAACATAATAATTGTAGTCTTTCCACTGCCTGAAGGCCCTGCAACAAATACATTCACCATTATAAGGGTTTTTTTGATAAAAAATACTTATAATTTTTTTTAATCAAATTAATTTTTATAAAATATTGTTAAAAAAATAAATATGTCATTATTTTAATATGTAATTTCTGATTTTTAAAAAAGATACTTGTATATAAAATATAAAGTATTATATATTATTTAATTTATGTATAGACGCTGTTGGATACACCAGATCAAATAGTGATAGCTAATGTTTTATAATAATTTAGGCATCTTTTATTTATCATAATTTATATGGATGCAAGTTATAAATACATTTTATCAGTGAAGAAAGTGGACATGCGGGGATGTTTATATAAAATGTCCTTATTTAAATTAACTTTCTTATTAGTTAAGAAATTCATAGTAAAACTGGTATAAGATCAAAAAAAAATTATTATTAAGAAAACTTAATAAATGGAAAAAACTCTAATTTAATTTAAATAAAGTTAACAAGTTCGAAAGGCCCTTTTATTTTCTGATGGTATAAAAATTTTCCGATATTTTTATATTTATTATTTTCTTTTGATTTTAGATAATCTTTTAAGTGTTTCCATTTGTTTTCAATTATTTGAGTGTTTATTCCGTGATTATTATGATTAACAAAGAATGTTTTGTAATCAATAGTTAAATACTTATATACCAATTTTTTTTAAAAACCATATCTTTTTCAATTATTTGTAATTACAGTTGTTTTTGATCTTACATTCTTATATATAAATTGGGAGTTTTCAATTTTTTTTTGTTGTCATTGTAAAGAATACATCATTATTTTCTCTGTATATGCTATTTACAACTCAAATTTGTTTTGTCATTTTACCTTTATTATATTTATTTGTAACAATAAAAGGTTCATCTGCTTCAATTGCATAATACATACTGTCAATTAATTTTAGGAGATTAGAGAGTCTTCGCCAGTATATACTTCTTATTTTTTAACCGTCTTTTTATTTAAACTTATCTCGTTAATTATTGCTTTAACCAAGTTTCGGGAAATTTGTAAATTGTTTCTACAGTTCTACTCATAGATATATTTAAATCGCAAAAAAATGAATCTGTTTTAAGTCGATAACGCTTTTTGACACACAATCTCTTTTTACAATAAAGAAATGTCGATTCAAATGTATTGCCAATGTAAATATTTAACAAATTCCTATATTTATAACATTTTTTACTTTTTCAAGATTATACTTTTTTCTCTTAAAAACGCAATAAAAGATGATGTAATTCGGATAATATTTTTTAAAGTATCTCTGTTATAAATTCATATTCCCCATAAAGTATTTAATAATATATTTTATTATTCCTATACCAGTAACCTCTTTACCGAAGATTCCCCTTGTTTATTATTTAAGAAAGTGATTCAATAAAAATCAGGTTATCTTCCGATTAGTTTGATTTAATGAGTAGCAAACCCAAGTGGTGTTTTAACACATTTTAATTTTAAATATGTAATGATTATCAACTAAATTTATCATATATAAAAATCCATTTATATAAAAAGAATGGAAGCCCTGTTCGGACTGATAGTCGTGTGTTGATAAATCCCAAGCTTAATGGGTTTCGAATTTCTTCTCAGAAAAATTTTTAAAACAAGAACGAATCTAAAAAAGCAGTTAAATGTATAAAGGTTCGATATCGTAACTTGTGTATATCTTGTACGACAATCTCTAATTAGATTAAAGTAATATTTAACTTATATAAATGCATTTCTTATAATGATTAGCAACTCGCTAATATTATTCCTAAAATGAAACTAAAATCTTAATAATGCTTTTAAAATGATGATTACGTTACATACGAATTGTAACATTTTAGAACATAATATAAAATGAAGTTAATGTATATATGCAGCGAAATCAGCTGGTAAAAGCTATTATTTAATAACTTAATAATCTTAGATTATGATAAATTTAAACTGCCGGAATGTTTTAATAATAATTAAAATGTCACCTAAAAAAATTATTCAAAACGAACTATTCTTTTCCTAGTTTTTTTACATTAATCTAAACAATATATTTTTTTAGTTTAATTTTCATCTATTTTGATATAAAAATTTATTTCATATCTTTTTCAATCATTTATATATATGTATATTTAATATTACTTTGAAAAATATATAATTCGATTGAAATCCTTTTATTAATTTGTAAGTAACATAATAAAAGAAGATAAAGATATAACAAAAACATTCACATTTATTTTAATACGTTATTTTAAAACAAAAATAATATTAAAATAACATTCAAATGAATACAATATTAAAATAACAAGAAAATAATATTAAAATAAATGACAAGAAAATAATATTAAAATAAATATAATTTAAAAATAAATATTTTCTTTCCGTTTAGAAGGGAAGAAGAAAACACTCACATACAACATACTATTAAAATTTTGTAACACAAAAAAATATAATTTTAAAGGAGAATAATATAATATAATTATATTTTACACTATAAAAATTTATACCCTAATGTCTACCAATGATAATACACAGGATATAAAAATATCACAAATAGAATCTTTACTTTCAAAATCCATCACACCTGATTCAAAAAAAGAATATGCTACAAATCTTCTTTTAAAAATAAAAGAATATGAAATATTTCTTTATTCCATAAATAAATATGATAAACAAGAAGAAGAAAGAATAACAAATTGGAGAAAAACATTATCTAAAAAATGTCAAAAAATAAAAAAAGAAACAGAATATAATAAATTGGGAATGTCACAAGATAATAATAGTTCTTTAGATATGTTAAGATTAATTAACACAGAAGTTAAACGTACAGATAAAAATATAAGAACATTAAGTAAAACAACATTACAATTAAAAGATTTAAATCTTAGTAGTACAGATATTCAAAAACAATTAGAAAATAATAATAAAATAATGCTTGAAAATAGAAAACAGGAAGAAAAAGAAATACGAAGAGTTAAAATAGGATTTATAATTTTATTTATTGTTATTGGATATATTGTGGTAGATAGAAGTAAAATAATAAAATTTTTGATTAAAATGTTGTTGAGAATATTTAAAAGTAAAAGAATACAGAAAGAAGATTTATAAATAAAAAAATATTATCAAGATTTAAATGTTTATTATTTTTACGATGGTAAAATATTATATAATTTATTGTATCAATAAAATAAACATAATTCTATTAATTAATAGAATAAAAATATTATACCTCTTGCAGATTAATAATGAATTAAGTAACTACTCATTAAACGATAATATTTTTAAAAATAAAAAAATAATATCATATTATATTTTATTTCGTGTCTTAGGGATTCAATAAAAGTATGTCTTTGATATATCGAATAAAAACTATGTATCTGATACGTAGAATAAAGAAATTGATATCAAATAAAAATCTTTTTTATAAATAAATTTTAATTATTTCTTTATTCTCGTATATAATCCAAATCATAAGATTTTGCAATAGGAAGATATTTAATCTCTAAATCTTTCAGAATTTCTAATAATTTATTCATAAATTTTGTATGTGTGTTCCACATCAAATAACCACTCTGCCAATTGGTAAAGTGTTTAATGTAAATAGATACGTGCATATCATTATCATTTACAAGATCATCTACAGATACGACAACTTTGGAATATCGGTGACTATTGTTATTGACAAAGCTAATTATCGCATTCCTGAAATCTTTAAATTTATCTTTTTGAAATTTGTTAAGCAATAATTCTATTTTTCGTGTCTGTGTAGGACTTCTACGCACATTTTTTATCATGGATTTTTTCATGAAGGAATTATTGATTATTACTATTTCACCGTTCCATTTTTCACAGATGGTATAAAAAATATGTATTTCTTTTACTACGAGGTTTTCACCATGAAAATATATTCTATCTCCTGTGTCATATGGATGTGAGAATACAATAAAATAAAATGAATCGTATATTCTTTTTAGGAAAGGAAGGACAAAAACTACAAAAAATGGTGTAAATGTAGCTATCAGTGTTATATTGCTTCCAACCATAAAATTTATAGCAGCGATAACTATACCACCTTCTAAAGCTAAAAGTGTGTGTCTAAATAATTCTAACATTTTTTTGAAATCTTGGATATTTTTATATAAATTACGTCTTTCATTATTCACCAATCTTATATTCTGTTTAAAATCATCGTATTGTAAATTTTCATGTGTTTTAAAAGACAATAAATTGAATAATTCCTTTGCATATTTATCATCTTTTCCAAAAGGAAGAGCTTTTTTTAAAGATTTTTCTGTTATTTCATGGTCTTCAAATTTTTCTTCTGGAGTATATTCTTTTTTTGATTCTTCTATATTTGAACCTAAACTTTGTGTTTTTGCACCTAAACCTACAAATTCTAAATTTTTATTAAAGTGTTGATAATTTACATTGGTTTTCGCGGTGTTTTCAACTCCGCTATTTACAAATAAAGAATTTTCAGAAGATGGTGGTTTTTGATAATCGGTTATTTTACCGTATATATTTGTTTCATCAAGAATACTGGTTTCATCGTAATCGGATGGCATTAAATGCATTCGACTTTTTAGCCTATTTTTTGTTTCTGATTTTTCTTGTATAAAACATTCTGTTTCTGATTTACGTGCTGGAATATTGATAATTGTAGTATGTCTTCGTCTTAGTACTTCTTTATTATCATTTTTATCGTTCTTTATTAATTCTGTACTATTCTTATGTTTATTGTTTTCTTGTATAAGTGTTTCATTTCTTATTTGCTTGTTATTATTTCCTTTTTTAATATCTTTCTCATCTTTCTTTATATCTACAAGATTTTCATTTGATAATAGATCATCATTTCCTAATTTCTTTTCATCTTCTTTTTGTGTTGTATTTATTTTACTGCTTTTTTCAATTTCTTTATTACCTTCAATATAAGTATGGAATGTAGAACGAAGATTTTGTGTATATTCTCTCAATAATTTTTCTCTAGCTTTCTTGGTTTCATCGTCCATAGACTTTTCTTCTGTACTGCTCTCATTGAGATCTACATCATCTTGATTTATTATATCTGTAATTTCATCATTTACACTTTCAGATATCTTATCCTCTTCTGATAGATGTTCATTCTTATTATACACAAGATATTTGTTATCCTGTTCAACAGTTTGTGTATTATCATCTTCTTCGTTTTTCTCCTCTTCTTTACCCTCAACCATATCTTCGTTTATTTCTTCCTTATTCTCAATCTTATCTTCTTTCTTCTCTCCTTTATTCTCAATTCCATCTTCATTTATCTCCTCTTTATTTTCCGCCTCATCTTTTTTCATCTTTTCTTTCTTTTTCCTCTCTTCTTCCTCTTTCTCTTTCTTTATTCTTTTTTCTTCTTCTATAACTTTTATTGGACGATACGTGCTCCACCATTCAAATATTTCTCTAGCATCATATGGCTCAGGAATCTTATTTTCAATATAGAAAACGAATATATCATCTTTTAGATCAAAAAATTCTTCCGGCTTCAACTTTTTAAAAAATAATTTAAAATATTTCTCCAATCTCAATATATCCACATACAATCCTGTCACCAATTTCTCAAAATAACTATTTCTAACATTTTCATACAAATACGCTCTTGTTACATCCACCACTATAAAAACAAGAAAAGCAAAGCCTATTTCCAACTTATAAAGATTCTCAAATAGAGTAGGATAGAATCTATCAATGATAAATATTACCAAGAAATATGCATTAAATAACACTTTGTTTTTGAATAATCGTGCAAGTGTTTTGAATCGTATATCATATTGTAAAAGCACATGTCGTAAACCAATAGAAGTTATTAATGCCAAAACAGTTACTACAGATATTATAATAATATTTTGTATGAAAATGAAGTGAATGAAGTAAAGTACAAGTTCAATGATGAATATAACTAAAAATAAAATTAATAACATCTTTAGGGAGTATGATTAAGTTATAAAAATAATTGGAAAAAAGGAGATAAAAAATAAAAATATTGCTTTTATTAGATGGTAAAAAAATAGTAAAAAAAGAAATTATAAAATTTGAATAAAATTTATTCTTAAAGTAGAAATAAAAATGATTTTTAAAAATAATATTTTTATATAAACAAACTTAATTGTTTTGTTTTTGTAAAAAAGTTTTGTTTGTTTTTTTTGGAATTTAATAAAGACTCGTTGTAATGATTTGTAAATTTGGAAAATATATTGAAGTTCCGAGTATAATCATTCTGAATATAGAATTAGGTGGATAATGATAGGATCATATTAAATATTTGTATATTGTCTTGTTGTTGGATCAAAAACAATGTTCGACGAACTTTTCAAAAGCTTTTTGTATTAACTATTAATTCAGATAATATTATGTTACAGAATAGTTTAAGAATCTCCTAGATTTTAGGAAAAAACAGCAATGTGCATCATATACAAATTCCAATATTTTATCATATAAGATAGGATGAAGTTAAGTAGCTACTGTAGTATTTCGTTAAAATCGCTCATGTTTTAAGAAATCATACAATTTTATTTGGAATTAAAGTATTATTTGAAAAAAAAACTATAAAAAAGTTAACTTTTTAATTTTTTTTGATAGCTGCATACGATCATACTGACAATTTTTCAGTTTACAGCCAATGTTTAATAATTTAAAATAATTTAATATATATTCTTTGTTATTATTAAACACAACTTTTTTTAATTCTAATGTTTTAAGATTTGTAAGTTTCGTGAACATCTTAATTTCATTTACAACGAATCCTTCTAAAAATAAGATTTTCAATCCGTTAATTTTGAATATCTCATCTGATAACAAAATCGGCTTCTCAGAATTATTGATGAAAAGGGTTTCGCATTGATGATTACCTTTTTGTAGAGTTGAAAAAAGGTTTGGTAACATGTTAAAAGATCTGTTGAAACTTATATGTAATTCCCTTAAATTTTCCAATTTATAATTTAAATCATTTATATCCTCATTTTCAGCGTTATATATTTTTAAAATCTTTAATGTTTCTAAATTTCCATTTTTGTTGGATCTAACGCTCATCGTTGTATTTTTTCGTTTAAAAGATTTTTGAGGTAACGTCTGTTCTGAAATTTTAAAATATTTTGTTCGCCTGATCAATATAAGTTTTTCCAATTGATTCCCTTCATTGAATATATGAAGATCTTTTATTGAACCACGTAGATCAAGTATTAAACTTGTTATAGATCCCAAATCAAAAGTATTATATGATTTCATTTTGTTATAAGATAAATTTAATTTCTCAAGATTCGTAAATTGAACCAGAAAATCAGGAACAATTTCTAAATTATTTGATGATAAATCCAATTCATATAAACAATTAAATCTCAAAAGTGATTCAGACAAACTTCTCATATTATTATTACCCAATTTTAATATGCGTAATCCATGATAATCTCCCTTATATCCAAAATAAGATAATCCATTTCCTCGAATATCCAAGTATTTTAAACTTTGAATATTTAAAAATATATTTATCAAAAAATTAATCTTAAATCGTCTATCATTTTCTTCAGCAAAATACATATCTGGTTGAATTCCTACTAGTATCAATTTTTCAATTTTAAGCTTTTCAATTTCATCTGGCACATTTATAAATACACCACCCGATAAAACCAAATTTCTAAGTTTACTCAAGACATATAACTTTTTAGGAAGTTTTTCTATTTTATTAAATCCCAAATTTAAACTTTTAAGTTCTTTTAATTCCAAAATGTCTTTAAAAATACAGTAATCGAAATTATTATTAGAAAGATCGAGACTTTTTATTTTTTTAGGAATCTTCAATTTTTTTGGCAACTTTTTCAATTTATTATCAGATAAATCCACTTTTTCCTCAGACCACATCTTTATATTTATATCAATATTACTTTCCAATGTCGTGTCATTCTCATAGTTATCCAAAGTTTCTTCACTACCAAATAATTTAGAATCTATAGTCAACCTACTTATTATAGAAAGATTATCCTCACAATCTTTAAATAACAAACTATTATTGTCACAATCTTTAAATAATAAACTATTATTTTTACGTGTTAATCCATTACAAATATTTTTATCTTTATTCTTTTTTTCAGATATTAAATTTGTGAATATACTACAACCAATATAAAAAATATATAAATAAATAAAATATAACATACAAAAAATAAAAATAAACTTATTTATAATAACATATTAAACTTAAATGTTTGATACCTGTCTTTTTATTATAAAATTATTTTATGACATTTATCAAATTGTAAATAATACTATAATTTTATAAAATATATTATAATGTATATTCAGTATTACGTTTGAGTGGTATTTTATATTAAAAGTTTATTTAATGATTAATTTTTTTAATTACGAATAGATTAAAGTATAATAAGTAATTCTAACTGATTAAGATTTACTAATATTTTAATCCATTATATCTATAAATAAATAATGGGATTTAAAAATAATATTTTTTCAAAACGATTACATTCAAATATTGTTATATTTTTATAATTATTAAAAATTAGAATAATTACGGACAATAATAATAATTATAAATATAACAATGAAAGTTATATTTTTTTATAAACCAATTTTTAAAATATATAATTACCACTAAAGAATAAATTGAATTATGTCATAATATTGAGAGATATCATGTGTCATAACATCACAAAACCATGGAATTTCTAAAATTTTTATTCCTCTCCAGATAATGCTTTTAATTTAGGGTTTAACTTAACAGCTTTGTATCTTATAAAATAATTTAATAGATAAATATAATAAGAATAAAAATAAATATTTATATTATATTCGGAGTGTAAAATTAGATTACAAAGATTTTGATGATACATGGAATGTAATACTCTAAAAGTCTAGATGTCTGTTTGAAGCAAAGATAGTTATTTGAACATGTTAATGTTTATTTAATCTTTTAATAATAAATTTAAAAAGGAGTATCTTTTACAAGTAATCAATCAACATAATTGTCATTATGATATGAAGTTCTGAATACAATAATATTTGGTTGTATATTTTTTTTAAACATAAGAAAATTTATTTAAGATACATTGCTTTTTTTCTATATAATTATTTTATATTTTTCATTTAATAATAGTTTTTTAATTGTATATCATAATTTCATATTAGTAATGATTTTTAATTTTATATTATAATTTCATATAAGAATGCATAATATTATTTATAAAATATTTTATTTAAACATCATAACAAATTGTTTATAATCGATTTCTCCATCTACATAATTTATCATTTCCTTTAACTCATGTTCTGTAAACTGAAATTTAGATGCTTGTTTTTTTAGTGTATCAAAAGTTATTTTGTTATTTCCATCAGAAAGATAATGAAAAATAGAATATAAATTTTCTCCTATTTTATCTGAATTTGTGGCTTCTTCCATCTGTTTTATTATATCTGTTAAATAATATTTATCGGATTTTTTATTTGGTGATATTAATAATGAATAACATACAGCTTCGTATTCTGAAGGTGTTAAATAACCTTTTTTACCAATATCAAATTTTCTAAATAATTCATTTATTGACATCTAAAGGGGTTGGGAAATACAATTAAAAAAATTATATTTGGTTTCGTTGTTTGCGGTGTGATAAATAAATTTTAAAAAATTTAATTAAAATACATCTTTTATAATATAATTATTTATATTTTTTTGAAAAAATAGGTTTGAATCACACGTTGAAAAAAATATTTAAAAACAAAAAAAATAATAATGAATGGGAAAGAATAGATGAGTTGAGTAAATGAATATTAGTTAAACTAATTTAGATGTGTTATGTATAACAAGTTTATTATCATCTTAGATTCATTATTAACTGTGTAACTATATTTCATATATTGATTAATGATTTGATTAATATTATGCTAAGAAAGAAGTTTAAATCTTATTGTGGGTGGATTGATGATAATTATTCCAAATTTATAAGATTCTAGAATATAAATTAGGATAATGTTAATTTATATATGTGCAGATTCAACAATAGAAGTATATTAGGTATTTTAAAGAATTAATGATTTTAATTTATTACAGACATAAACATTCTCGTTATAATCAAATTGTTATTCAAAATACAATCTTTAAATAATATACCTATTTTATATTAAATATTTTATTTCATTTGTTTGTTTTATTGCATTCATGTTTAAATATTAAAAAAATTATGCATAAAATAATGTATTTCATTCATTTGTTTTAATGCGTTCATGTTTATAAGACACAACAACATTTAAACATATTTAAGCATATAAGACACAATAACATTTAAGCATATTTAAGCAGATAAAACAATTTCATATTAATATAAGTTTAATTAAATCTTATAAACATTTTTGTTTATTACCCCTAATGAGTGAGAATGTTGATACTAGTACAGCAATTTTAGAAACACGTACATCTAATGTCTTTTCAGCTGAAGAACCACATGACCATAAACTAAAATCTTTTGAAATAGGTATGAGTCTTAAGATGATAGAAAGAGAGAATTTTTTATGTAATGATTATGTCTTGGTAAAAGGAAGGAAAAGAAGACAATGTCTGTTTATAATAACTGAGATGAATTGTCCTGATGATAAGGTATTTTTAACAAAGGAGGCTAGACTTAATTTAAGAGTACGCTTAGGTGATCCAGTGAAATTATATTCTAAAGATGATATAGGAATAATAAAACAGGTAGAAATGTTACCTATAGATGATACAGTTGTGGGTATAACAGGTGATATATTTTCAGCCTTTTTAAAACCTTATTTGGATATTACAGGTACTCCCCTTTCTTTAGGTGCTATTTATGTTGTGAGAAATGGTGGAAAGAAGATTGAATTTAAAGTTATGAAGATAACAAG
This sequence comes from Spraguea lophii, assembly GCA_001887945.1. NCBI lineage: Eukaryota > Fungi > Microsporidia > Spragueidae > Spraguea > Spraguea lophii. The sequence continues at coordinate 43,154 of LDOQ01000301.1, read as the reverse complement.
TGAAAGTCAGGGAGATATAGAACATGGTGTAACTGATGAACAAACAGCAGTATTCTGTGAGGGAACAGTTCTTAGAAAGGATGTTGAAAAAGAGTTAAATTTAATAGGATATGATGATATTGGTGGATGTAGAAAACAACTGGCTCAAATAAGAGAGTTGATAGAACTTCCATTGAAACATCCTACCATATATAATGCACTTGGAGTTAAACCACCAAGAGGATTACTTTTGCACGGTCCTCCAGGAACTGGTAAAACTTCTATTGTAAGAGCAATTAGTAATGAAACTGATGCATTTTTATATATAATTAACGGACCTGAGATTATGTCAAAGATGGCAGGAGAAAGTGAAGGAAATTTAAGACAAGCATTTGAAGAAGCAGAAAAACATTCACCCGCAATAATTTTTATTGATGAAGTAGATGCATTAGCTCCTAAAAGAGATAAAACACAAGGAGAAGTAGAAAAAAGAATAGTAAGTCAGTTATTAGCTTTGATGGATGGTATGAAATCAAGATCCAATATAATGGTGATTGGTGCAACAAATAGACCTAACACCATAGATCCTGCACTTAGAAGATTTGGTAGATTTGATAGAGAAATAGAAATTGGAGTACCTGACCACATTGGAAGATTAGAAATATTAAGAATCCACACCAAGAATATGAGATTAAGCAATAACGTAGATTTGGAAAATATCTCAAAAGAAATACATGGTTTTGTTGGAAGTGATATAGCATCACTCTGTTCAGAAGCTGCATTACAACAGATAAGAGAAAAATTACCATATATCGATTTAGATAACTCTACGATAGATGCTAAAATATTAGCATCATTGGAAGTTACACCCGATAATTTTACATATGCAATTTCACAAACAGATCCATCCTCATTAAGAGAAACTGTTATACAATCACCAAATGTTAACTGGAAAGATATTGGTGGATTAGAAGAGGTAAAGAGAGAATTACAAGAGACTGTACAGTACCCAGTATTATATGGACATAAATTCCTAAAATTTGGTATGAATCCATCTAAGGGTGTTTTATTTTATGGTCCACCAGGTTGTGGTAAAACACTTTTAGCCAAAGCCATTGCTTCTGAATGTCAAGCAAATTTTATAAGTGTTAAAGGACCAGAACTACTAACCATGTGGGTAGGTGAGAGTGAAGCAAATGTTAGAGATGTATTTGCCAAGGCCAGAGCAGGTGCACCATGTGTTATATTCTTTGATGAATTAGATTCCATAGGTATGTCCAGATCATCGAATTCATTAGATGGTGGAGCAAGTAATAATGTTATAAATCAATTACTTACTGAAATGGATGGTATGAATGCTAAAAAGAATGTATTTGTTATCGGAGCAACCAACAGACCTGACAAACTAGACAATGCACTTCTCAGACCTGGTAGATTAGATCAATTAATTTACATACCATTACCTGATAGACAAAGCAGAGAAGCTATTTTAAAAGCGAATCTTAAAAAAACCCCATTAGGCGAAGATGTTGATCTTACTGAACTAGCCCGACTTACACAAAAATTCTCTGGTGCCGATCTTACTGAAATATGCCAAAGAGCTTGCAAATTAGCAATAAGAGAATCCATTGAAATAGAACAACAGATAAGAAATGAAATGATAAATGAAGGTAAAAATCCAGATGAAGAAGAAATACCAGATGCCGTGAGTTGCGTAGAAGCTAAACATTTTGAAGATGCTATGAAGACAGCACGTATATCAGTAACAGAACAGGAATTGGAGAGATTTGATGCATTTGCAAGAGCACAGAAGGTAGAGATAAAAAGAAGAAAGGAAGAATATGAAGAAGATGATGGTGATCTGTATAATTGATAATAACAAAGAATAAGATGGTAGTGATGATATTAAGATGGTTAGAAACATGGTTAAGATTAAGATGATAATGATAATAATTATAAAGTCATAAAGAAGATAAGATAATAATTAAAAATATGAATGAAATTATTTTTTATTTTATTTAATAAATATAATATATTCTTCAATGCTATCATATCTATATTTTCTTTATCTTTATTATTCTTTTTATCTGTTAAGTAAATATTATTTATAAAATATATTACTATAACCAATATAACAGTATTATTATAACCAATAACTAATAATATTAATATTACCCATAAATGTTTAAAGAATATAATAAAATATTTAATACAACAAAGAATAATAAAATAAATATAAGTATTAAGATATTAGAAGATATATACAATATAATAAATAATAACAATAAGAATGTAGTGGTAGATAATACTATGATAGATAACAGTAAAGATAAAGATAGTAGTATGATAGACAATAATAATGATAATAAAGATAACAGTAAAGATAATATAATCATTAACAGTAGTAACCATACTACTACTATTAACCACACTAACAACCTAACCATTACTAACCACACGAATAAAGAATATATAAGATTATATTTAAAAATAATAAAATATTTAATAAAGAAGAAAAAAGAATATAAAATAATAAAGAATATAGAAAATAATATAAATATATTTTATAAGAATAAAAGATATATAAATAAAATAATAAAATATATTAGTAATAGTAATATCAGTAGAAATATAATATTATTTATTATAAACAATAATAAGAGTGATATGAGTGATAATATAGGAGATAATAAGAGTGATAATAAGAATGGTATGAGAGATAACTATATTACTACATATAATACCTATACATATAATTATAATATCAATACCAATATAATAATAAATAATATTAAGAAGAAAGATATTCTATGGTTAATAGATATTCTTTATTCTCTTTATGATTGTAATATTAATTATCTTATTTATAAGATATTATTTAAATATAAATATAATATTTATAAAGATTATAGAGATAATAAAGATTATAATACTAGTACTGATAATCATACTACTAACAAACATATCAATAATCATACTACCAACCATACCACTAATATTAAACATACCGAGATTATAAAACATTTAAAAGAATATAATCAATTATTATCTTATAAGTATTCTATATGTAATATTAATTATAATGATATAACCTATACTAACCCTAAGAATAAATATAATAATATAATAGATATAAGAGATAAATATATAAATATTATTAAAAATAATAATACAGATGAATATATTATAGATATATTATTTAAATATATTATATATGAACATAATAATATTAATATTATAAATGATAATGGTAATATTGATGCTAAAGGTAATGATATAAGTGTAGATGATAATACAAATGATACTAATGGTAATACTAATACACTGACCTATACTAACCCTGTGCACAATACTAACCCCATACACAATATTAATATTATCAATACTATTAACCATATCAATACTACTATTGATGAAAATATAAAAGATATTTATAATTCTATTAAAGATTCTATGGTGTATAATAGATCTATATCTAATAATAATATTATGAGTATTATAGAATATGGTGTTAATAAGTTTAATAGATATAAAATATTTTGGGATAAATATGAAGAATATGTTTTAGAGTATGGTGATGAGATTATGTATACTAAATATTTAGAATATAAAAAAATATATTACAAATATTAATATTATAGATTGTATAATTATAAATGATATTTCTTTTAACTTTTATTTATTTTTCTTCATTTTTATTATATCATTTATTTTAACTTTACTTTCTTTTAATTACTTACTTTATCTCACATTTACCTCACTCACTCACTCACATCTTTATGTCACTTATCTTGTCTCAATCACATTAATTTTAACTGTAATATACGACATCTGCTTTCTTTCTTGAAAGTACTTCTTGTATTCCCTCCATAAAATCATTATGTATTATCTCTTTCCTCTGATTTCTCAATGCTGCCATTCCCGCTTCTACACACACTGCTCTACATTGTGCACCATTAAACTGTTCTGTAGATCGTGCAAGCTCACCAAAATCTATATCTTTTATATTCATTTTTCTTGCATGTATTTGTAATATTCTTTTTCTTCCTTCTATGTTAGGTAGGGGGAATTCTATCTTTCGATCAATTCTTCCTGATCTTAATAATGCTGGATCCAATATATCTATTCTGTTGGTTGCCGCTATAATTTTAACTTCATTCTTATCCTGATTAAATCCATCCAACTGATTAAGTAATTCCAACATAGTTCTTTGTACTTCACGATCTCCCGTTCTATCACTATCAGATCTTTTTGTTCCTATCGCATCTATCTCGTCTATAAAAATTATAGAAGGCTTTTTTTCTTTCGCCAATTTAAATACATCTCTCACCAATCTCGCACCATCTCCTATGTACATCTGTACCAACTGTGGTCCTGCCAATTTTAAAAACGTGGCATTCGTCATACTAGCACATGCACGTGCCATCAATGTTTTTCCTGTACCAGGTGGACCGTACATTATAACACCTTTAGGTGGACGTATATTTAATTTTGTAAATCTTTCAGGGTGTAGAAATGGTAGCACTATCGCCTCATTCAATTCTTGTATTTGTTTTTCCAATCCACCAATATCATCATACGTTTCCGCCGGCCTATCGTCCAATTCCATAGCTTTCACCCTATTATCATAATCTGGCGGCAATTTCTCAAATATCACATTCGTGTCTTTATGCATCGATACCAAATCACCAGGCGACAAATCTTCATTCTTTACCAAACCCGTCATAGGCAGGTATGATGTTACCCTGGTAGTACTACACACCACACTACCACCATCGTCGTATTTATTTTTATCATGTTTATTACTATCATGTTTAGTATTATTTTTATTATTATCACCATTACTATCATACTTATCATATTTATCACTATCTAACAATTCTACCATATTTCCCACTAAAAACGGTGGTTGAGAACCCATTTTTATTTTTTCTTCATTTTCTGCAATCTTACCATTTAATACATCCATTCTATTTTTTATATGATTAACCTCACTCTGTAATAACCTGGTTTCAGAACGTATTAATTGTATTCTATCTTTAAGTGTATCTATAGACATATGGTCTATATCTAATGTAACAGAAGATATATCGTGATTAGACATAAGAAGGGGTTTGTTTATAATTTAATAAAATAATAAATGTGGAGTGAGGTATGATGTGGTGAGTGTGGAGTATGGTGAATGTAGTGAAGTAGAGTGTGGTGAGTGGTGAGGATGAAATGAGGATGAGTGAAAGTAATAAAGATAATAATAAAAATATCGAAGTAATGTATAATAAAAAACAAATATAAAATAATAAATAAATACCCTAAATGTTAAAAGATAAAATAAATATTATAAAATATGATAATGATAATAATGAATATAATTATTTTATATATAAGAATATACAGGTATTAACTATATCAACTAAAGATAATATTATGAGTGATAGAGATGATGAAAATATTATGAGTGATAAAGATAACAATAACAATCATACCATCAACCATACTACCACCAATAACAATCACACTACCACTAATAATACCAATGATAATAAAGATATATCTGCTAGTTGTGTGCTTATAGTTTCTATGGGTGGACATTCTGATCCTAACCACATACCAGGGTTAGCTCATTTTCTAGAACATATGTTATTTATGGGTACTAAGAAATATAAAAGTGTAAATGCATTTGATAATTATTTAGCTATGAATAATGGTTATTCTAATGCATATACATCAACAGATACTACATGTTATTATTTTAAAATAGATTCAGATGGTTTATGTGATAATTTAGATTTGGATGGTGGTTTAGATGGTAATAATAGAGGTGATCTGGATGGTAGTAATGATTTAGATGATAACAACAATCAAAATAATAATATTAATAATACTAATCATAACAATCATACTACCACCACTAATACTAACAACCATCAAACCACTACTACTAAACACACTAAATCTAAACTTAAGAATGCATTGGATATGTTTGCTCAATTCTTCATTAATCCATTGTTTAATAAAAAATATATCAATAAAGAAATATTAGCAGTAGATAGTGAATTTAAAAATAGGTATAATAATGATAATATTAGAATAGAAAGGATAGAAAATATAATATTAGGTGGAATAGAGAGTAAATTTACTACAGGTAATAAATATACTTTAAGATATAATGAGGATTATAATGATAATGAAGATGAGTGTTATAGTGATAGTGGTAGTGATAGTGGTGATGATATAGATATTATTAATAAAGATACCAACAATACCAATACTAATATAAATATAAGAAAAGAATTAATAAAATTATTTAAAAAATATAGTAAATCTAATATAGTAGTAGTATTACAAGGTAATTATTCTACAAAGATATTAAAAGAATATATAGAAGATAGTTTTAAAGATATTAAACATAATAATAATGGTAATGATGAGTGTTATGATGATAATGATGATATCACTAGCAATCATATTAATCATACTAAGAATATGAATGATAATCTAACCTTATCTAACCCTCGTACATTCTTTAATAACCATATAAATAATATAAATACAAATAATATAAATATAAACACTAATACAAATATAAAATATATAAAAGTAGTATCATTATCTAATATAAATGAATTACATATACTTATAATATTACCACCTGAACATCTATTACCTTATAATATATATAATTATATAGAATATATGTTATTAAAAGAAGATAGAGATAGTATAAGTAATATATTAAAAATAAATAATCTTATAACAGAAATACAATGTGATATAGATGGTAATAGAAGTAGAACTAAATTTAAAATAATATTTAAACTATTAAACAATAATGATTCTAGTGTTAATGATCGTGATAGTGGAGATGGTTGTAGTGATGGTAATGATGGTAGTGTTAAGAGCAGTAGTGATTGTAATGTTAATAACGATAATAATATTGATAATCATACTAAACATACTACTAACAAACATAACAATCATATTAAAAATAATTATGTTATATTATCATTATTATCTAAATATTTAAAAGAGATAAAGAATGATATAAATACATATAAATATATTATAGATAGAGAATATAAAAATAAAGAGAAAGATAATCCTGTAGATCTTAGTGTTCTTTGTGCAGAGAGATTAATATATTCCAATAATAATAAATATGATGAGTATGATAGGTGTAATAGAATTAATAATAAATATGATAACAATCATATTAATCATAGTAAGAATAAAAATATAAATGATAATCTAACCTATACTAACCCTTATAATACTAATAATAATACTAGAAATAAAGATATAGAATATTTATTTTATAGAGATAAAGTATTTGATGTTGATATAGAATATATTAATGATATATTTAAATATATGAGTGATATCAATAATTGGATAGTATTAGAAGTTAATAATAGATGTAATGATGATAATAATAATAATGATGGTGGTGTAGATAATGATGATGATAATAGATATAATGATATTACTATTAATGATAATATAACTACTAATAATAATATAAATAATAATACAGAATATAGAATAGATAAATATTATAATATAAAATATAAAGTATATAAGATAAATATCAATGATATATTAAATATAAAATATATTTTATATAAGAATATAAATAATATTAAAAGTAATAATATTTTATTATTAGAAGATAAACTATATAATAATTATAATAGTATTATAGAGAAAGATATTAAAGATATAGATACTACTATACACAATAAAATCAATAATATTAATGAATATACAGAATATGTTTATAAGAATAATAAATTAATATTAAATAATTCTATTAATCTTAATAATAAGTATAAGCATAATATAGATATGCCTAACCTTACTGACCCTAATTATAATACTAAATATATTAATGGTAAAACTAACCTTACTGACCCTAGGAATATTAACAATAATAATACTAATATAACTAATAATTATACTAACAATAATATTAACAATATAACTAATATAACTAATGATAATATAAATATGCTAAGAATATTTAATATTAATAAATATACTACTGATAAATTATACGCTTCTATCCATTTATCTACTGAATATAATATATTTGTATTATTATATATTACTATAGTAGAAGAGTATTTTAAAGAAGAATATGATAATATTCTTAGTAAAAATAATATATCTATAACTTATGCATTAAAGAATGGTATAGAAATATATATTAGTGGATATAATATTATAGGAATAATAGAATTGTTTATAGAATATATATCTTATTATAAGAGTGGTAATAATAGTGATATTAAGAGTGATAATGGTAATGATAAGTGTGATGGTGATAATAAGAGTGATGATCGAAGTGATACTAGGAATGATGGTAGAAATAATGATAATCATATCAACAATATAACTACTACCACTCATACTACTACCAATATAATTAACAATAAATTCTATAGAGTATCATTAGAAAATATAATAAATAATCTTATAGAAAGTAAGAGTGGTAGTTGTTATTCTTATTTCTATGATGGTATTAATAAAATATATAATAAAGAATATAAGCTACCTCAAGAATGGTTAGATATACTATACAACAATAATAATGATAGTATAAGAGATATAAATGGTAATAATATAAGAGATAATAATAGTATAAATGATAGTATAAGAGATAATATAAAGTTTATGGTTAATAGAGTAATGATAATAGGTAAATGTAAAGAAGAAGAAATAAAGAATATGTTTATTAATATTAACAATAGTATTAATTATAATAGTAAGTGTAATGATGGTAATAATAATATTAAGGGTAATACTGACAGTAATGATCATAATACTATTAAAAGTAATATTAATATTACCAACAATAATAATACCACTAACAGCAATAACAATGCTACTAACAACAATAATAATACTATTACTAAAAACAATAATAACAGTAATACTACTAATAAACATATTAATAGTAATTATAAAATATTAAATAAAAAAGTAAAGGTAATAGAATTACAATCAGAAGATAAAAAAAATAATGGTTGTTCTATATTTTTAAAAGTAAGTAAAAATAATGATAAGAATATAAATGATAGAATAAAAGATATTTCTATTAACCATAATAAAAATAATGATAATAAGAGTAATAAGAATATAGATGGTAAAAGTAATATCACGAACATAGATAGTTATTTAAAAAATTATCTAAGATTAAAATTCTATTTACAATTATCTGAAGATATATTTTATAATCAATTAAGAACTAATGAGTGTTATGGTTATATAGTAGGATGTAATAATATTATGATAGATGGTAATATATTTATATCTTTTAAAGTAGTAGGTGATAGAGATGTAAATGATATATGTAATAGAATAATAAAATATATAGAAGAATTAAAATATTTATTTTATTATAATGATGATAAGTGTGATAAGGATGATAGTGGTAGTAAGTGTGATAGGTCTGAGGGTGATGATAAGAATGATAATACTAACAATCATACCAACCATACTAATATTACTATCACTACCAACCTAACCACTACCAACCATACTAATAAACATATTAATATGAAATTGTTTGAAGATATAAAATTATCTCTTATAAATAATTATACTGAACCTTTACGTAATATTTCTGAGTTTAATGAATTCTATTGGGGATTGGATAGTAATAATATATTTGATGTATATTATAGAGAGAGGATGGTTGAAATATTATATAATATGAATATATATGATATATTGAATATAGAAGAATATATAGAAGAGATAGCTATAGTAAAAGTATATAAAGATATGAATATATGATACGATTGAGATATGATAATAATGATAGAGATGTTATAGAGAAGATATGATAATGAAGTAATAGGAATAGATTTATAATAAAGATATTATTATTTAATAGAGATATGAATATATGATAATTTAATAAAGATATTATTATTTAATTTTTTTGTTATAAATTTAATCTTATGAATTTTTATTCAGGTATTGGAGTGTTGAAGTTAATATACGTGTTTTTAAACATCAATGGATTATATAGAATAAAATGTATAAGAGAAAATATGTTGAGTAGGTGAGGATTTGATAATGTAGTATTAATTGTATTTTGTATAACGATCCTATTATCAGGGTAAAGTATTGTTTAACAGGTGTAATTGCAATTTCTATATTGATTTGTGAATGATATTATTATATCAAATATTAGTATATAAAAAAAGATATTAGAATCTCAATAAGTATGATAGAAATGATGATTATATCATACGTAAAATAATAATATTCTAAAATATAAGATAAGATTAATGTATATTTATAAATAATACAGTTAGTACAAATTTAAATATGTTTTTAGGAACCAAAAGTCATAAACTGTAATTGACCAGTAAATTTCTATAAATAAAAGTTTCATTTAAAATCAAGAAAAGAGTTTCTATAATTATTTTAAAAGGAATGGATGTTTAAAGATAATATACTTAAGAAAAGTTTATAAAATATATTTTATTATTAAAGATGATGTGGTAAGAATTGCTTTTGGCTGATACGTTTTCTTAAATAGGATATTTATTTAATCTCATTAATTATATTTTAATATAATAATATAATTTATATATAATTATTGTATGATCCTATGATTATTGTATAGTCCTATATAAGCTTATTATTCTCAGAATCTATTATTATAATTTTATTATAAATCAAAAAAAAAGATCATTTTTTATTAAAAATATATTTAAACTTTAAAATATATATATATTTCTATATAAAAAATCATATACAATTAAATACGTACTACTTACATGTAATAAACTTCTTATACTCAATTATTATATATAAACATCATTATCTCCTTTTTTTTCTCTGATTTTATTTTTATTTTTCTATATAAATCCCCCATATATGCCACCATCTACTATAGAATTGCAAAACATTTTGAACAAACGACTAAGAAGACGCAAACCACTAACATTAAATAAAAAGATATTAAGATTCTTTAGAATATTACGAAAGAAAATATATATAAAATATAAAATATTGCTTATACCATTATTGTTAATAGCAGGGTTGTATTTTACGTATGAAGCAAATAAGAGGACACCAGGCATAAAAATTTTTATGATGGTATATAATATAGTTGCAGGCATAATTTTTATTGTAACACATATAATGGTTAATTTAATAATAAGGAGAAAAGCGATACAAAATAATACTAAAGTAAATGTTGGACAGGAAGAAGGAATATCTGTAGTAAATGTGGAAATAGAAAATAATGGTAATAATGTGATTGATAATAATACGGTAGAGGGTAATGATCAAATAGAAAATAATGGTGATAATACAGAGGGTAATACAATAGAAAATAATACACAAGAGAATAATGGTAATAATATAACGGAGAATAATGTAATCAATAATAATACAATAGAGAATAATGTGATTGATAATAATGGTGATAATACGGTAGAGTGTAATACAGATAATAATGCGATTAATAATAATACAACGGATAATAACAATACAGCAGTGAATAACAATACAACAGAAACCAATAATACAACAGAACCACAAAGAAGAGTAGCTATTATTCCAGCAAAATTAAAAATCAATGCTTTAACTCTTACGAAAGCTGGAATCGTTTCTATTTTAGATATTATTATTTTCTATTTTCTTTACCGAGCATATGATTATAATTCCATGGCCACAATACTATTGACGATATCTCTTATTATTTTCTTTATGACACCATTAGCAGCGAATGAATTATTTTATTCCTTCCTTATGATATTCTGTGCTTTCTACATGTCATTAGTAAATTTAGAATATGAAACCAGAGGAAACGGTGCGATAATTTTTAGAAGAAAAAATATAGATCTATTAAGTTGTATGTCAACGGTTGGATCCTTAATTATATCAGATCACGTATTTATAGTATTTATACTTACCATACTTTGTCTTTTCAGAAAACTTGCAATTATCTCATTGAACGGCGGTTTTGCGATTTTATCGAAAAAAAACAATATTATAAATATTGCATTCTGGATAATATGTACATCTATTGGCTATGTGATTTTACATTATGAAGAAGTAAATAATCTTTTAAAATCTATTATATGGAAAATGAAAGGCTCTACTACTATTGATAACAGTTTTCTGAATTTAAATAATTTAACGGATAAAAATATATTTATTTCACTCGTATTAATTCTGTTGGGATCTATTTTATTAAGCATAGGATATGTTATGGTAGTAAATTATAAACGAAATTTCGCAAATAATGGTTTTTTGATGATGTTTTTCATTTATGTGGTATTGTTTCAAAGCATAAATAATAGTATGTATAAATATCCTATAGAAGAAGGTATTGATAATTATTGGTTCGTAATATATTATTGTATTGCAGCAATATACTTTTTTTGTATATATAATAGATTTTATGTATTGGTAAAGGTGTTAGGACGACATATAAGATTTATAAGATTGTTGTAAAAATATTAATATTCGTTATAGAATTAGGGTAAGAATATTAATATTATAATGTTAATTAATTGTTAAATGAGGAGAATATTAGAATATTAAATTAATTGATTATATCTAAGTATTATTAAATATAATAATAAAAGTATGATTGAGTGAAAGAAAAGAAATAATTACATATATTCAATTTAATGGGATTTTAATCTATCATATTAAATAAAATTATCTTGTGTTTAGAATAAAAATAATAAAGAATATAAATAAAATATTATATTTATTTGATAAACATTATTCTTTTTTATATTCTTTATTGTTTTATATATAAGGAGAAATTAATAGGAAAAGGTTTAAAATGAATAAATAAACATTGTTAAGTATATTTTATTAACAGTAAATTTAATGTTTAATTAGCGTAAACCTGTGGTGTGTATAACAGAAAAAAATATTGGAAATAACGAACCTCGAAAAGTCTAGTGTTTATAGAGAGTTTTAACTTTTAGGTGATTGATACAGGCATCATTTTTGTCGGTTGCTCTAAAAAACAGATAAACCAAAAAGGGGTGTTTATAAGAGAGAGTTTCAGCGACAGTTCATTGACACAAAAAAGAGCACAGAAAACACTGATGTCTAAAGGATTAAAGTTATTACACATTTCTATTAATAAATTACTTATATTTATTGGAATGACAAGTAAAAGACTGAAAAAGACATACATCATACTTACTGATAGTCATAGAGAATGTAATTTACGATACTGTTCACAGTCGTTTGGAAAAAATACACAACTTCGTTTTTTAGAAGAATATGAGTTTAACTTACATACAAACATCTTATATGTTATTCTCTTAAAAATATTGATGCTTTCTGCCATCTCTTTCTTCAAAAAAGCAAGAATTTATTTATATGTGCTTTATTTGAGCTGGAAAGCATAACTAAAATCAAATTATAAGATATTGTTTTCAACACGGATTTTTTTATATATTTTTTAAGTGAATGTTTTAATGAATCTATTATAAATAACCAATCTCTTTTAATCTTGGATTTTTTAAAAAGTAAAAACATCAGTTATTTATTTTTACCACTTTGTTCACCGGGACACAATCCAATAAAAAATGTTTTCTTCAGTTTTAAAAAAGTTATATGATCAGAAAAAGACATATTGTTACTTCAAGGATATTGTAATAATTTATATTTTAAAAATAGTTAGAGGATTTAATAATAATGATATTGCTTTTTTTTCAGAATTAATATCCCGCATAGAGTAAATTATACTTTAAATAAAATGATAATTAAAAGCCGATTGAAACATTTTTAGAATTTAATAATATATATTTATTCATTTTATTTTTGGTTTATCCTGTGTTATTAAAATTTCATGGATTCTTATTTTATTATTGTGTTAAAAACTTTATTGATTTGGATTTGTGACGCATTAAATACATATATAAAAATGAATCTTAATCGATTTTCTTATATTAAAAAAATAAAATACATAATATTCTTGACTAATAAGCTTTTCAATAGTTTTCGCTGTAATTCTCACACTCCCTTTTCAACGCTTTCATTATTAGGATTCTCTTCATTTTACATCCTGGAATAATATAATGTGACTTTTTTATATGTAAAATTTATAATAACTTATCATAAACCTTATTATAATCAGGGTTATTTTATCCTTGAATGCCCTTTATTGTAAATTAAATTTCTATAATTACCATGACATTTCTGTAATTACCATGACATTTATATTCTAAATCTACGTTTTTAAAAAATAATATACCATTAGAATATTGATTTAATTATTTTCTTTATCTTTTCTACTTCATCTTTCCCATACTGTTCTATCTCACATGTTATCTTCTTCTCCTTTACCCCCACATTTTCAATATTTCTACATTTACTCTCCTCCAAACTACTTACAGCATTACCACAATATTCGCTGACTTCATTTTTTATACAATTTAATTTATGTTCCACCTCACCCAATCTTCTATCTCTCTCATCATTTAACACCTTCATCTTTTTATCCATTTCACTATTTATTTCCACAATCGTATTATCCAAATATTTTTTACACTCCATAAAATACCTATCCAACTCATTATGCTTTTCAACCATCATATTTTTTATAAGAATACATTCTTCTTCTACTTTTTTATCTATAGAATTTTTCGTAGATAGAACACAATGTTTAAGTTCAGAATGCATATTATTACGAATGTTGTGAGATTTTAGACGTAATTCTTTTTTTAAGCATTTAAGAATATTGGTTTCTTTTAACATGGAATTAGCATAAACAACAAATAATTTATAATATAAAATATAATGAGAATAAAAGACGTAATATTTATTTATAAAATATAACCTACAAATAAAATATATAATCATACATCTATAACTACATATAACCTATAACCTATAAACATTATAATCATATAATATCTATATTATATTTTATATTACTTCTTTTATTCTCTACATCAATATTATTAAATATATTATAATTTTCTAATATAACACAACTACCTATAATACACCCATCTACTCTACTATACATACTTTTAATTATATAACCTATAATATTATCTATACAATATATTCTATCCAACCTATTAACCTTACCCTTCTTTAATTTAAAATTATATGCTTTATATTTTCTATAATCAATAGTATTATAATTAGTAGTAATAATTTTATTATTTTCATTGTTAGTAGTAATAATATTAGTATTATCAGTATTCATAACAGTATTTTCATTGTCAGTATTATTATTACCACCATCATAATTACCACTATTATCTTCTATGATACACTCATATAAATAATATTTTTCATTTTTTATTCTTTTACCTTGTGGTGTTCTATTATATTTATTTTTTAATTCTTTCATTATCTCTCTTTCATATTCTATATTATAATAATAATAATTATTATATTTTATATATATTGGATATATAAATATATTATATTCTATACCTACTCTTTCCATCTCTTCTAAACCTATAGCTATAATAGAATTATTTATTAATAAATAGTTCCATACAAGCATATAATTAGTTTTTATAAAAATATAATAACTATTAATATATTTTGAAGTCTTATACGTAGTATTGTTAATAATATTATTGTTGTTGATAATAGAATCAATGGTATTTTTAGATGTATTATCATAATTAATAGTATGTGTTATATCATCTATATTATCATGTGTAGTATTATTATTTAATATTACATTATCTATTATTGTAGTATTATCACCATTGTTATTATTATTATCACCATTGTTATTATCATTATCATTATCATCACCATTATTATTATTATTATTATTTTTTAGAATAAAAATATTACCATTAAGATTTATGTTATCAGAAATATATTCTAATTTATTATTTTTAAATATATATTCTCCTTCTTTAAAATCTTTACCAAATACAGTTATAATTTTATATTGTATATCTTCTATGTTTATTTCATTTATATTCTTTGTTGTCTTTAATATAGAAATATTATTATTTATAAAATATATATTATTTTTATTACAATCATATGTTTTAATATTTTCATTATAATTATTATTACTACGATTATCCTTCTTAATCTCAGTATTGTTTGTTATCTTGTATACATTCATATATGTTTCATCACACATGTATCCTCTATGTTTGGATTTCGAAATAAAACTTAATGTTTTTTCTGTTCTTTTATATGGTAAATACGTATTGTATAATCTTATCATATTATATCTTTTAGAATAATATCTATGTGTATCTAAATAATATTTATTATTATCTTTATTATAATTTATTTCTTTCTTGATATTAGTTGTATTTATGTTATCTTTATTAATGGTTTTATTATAATTTTTAACATTAGTAGTTTTATTATCGTTATTATTATAATTACTATCATCATCATTAATAGTTTTATTATCATTATTATCATCATCATTAATAGTTTTATTATCATTATAATTATCATCATTAATAGTTTTATTATCATTATAATTATCATCATTAATAGTTTTATTATCATTATAATTATCATCTTCATCTCTATTATTATTATATTTTGTATTGAGTCTTCTTCTATTAGTTTTCTTTTTTATATGATTTTTATTTCTTCTTCTTTTATGAAATGGTAGACGTTGGAATGCTAATGTTTTCTTTTTTAAGTTGTTATTAAGAAATGATATTTCTTTTGATGCTGATTTAATATAATCTAATGTATCTATGTCATTAAAATTTGTAAGATAATCTTTTTTTTTCATATGAAATAAGGATAAAAAAAGAAAAAAATAATAATATAAGATAATATTTTAATAATAAGATATATTGATGATAAGATATATAAATGTTATAACATTACATACTTATTTATGGTATATATTTTTAAAATATTTACAAGTGTATTTAACCTATGAATTGTAAAAAAATAATATAAGAATTTTCTATAATTAAATATCTTTATAACTAAAAAAAGCTAAAAAAGTAATTAATAATAGGTATAACTGTCATATATTGATTTTTGAAAATCAATATTATATCTAAAATAAGATCTGAATCTGATAATGAATATGTGGAGCATAAGGTAAGATGAGATTAATGCATATATGTAGCGAAACCAGTTAATACAAGTATATTACAAGCTTTAAGAAATAAATTATCATAAATCATAATGAGGGTGAAAACAAATAAAAATCTTTTATTTTAATTAAATTAAATTATAATTAAGATAAAAGATTTTGTTTAACGAGAGAGAAAAACAATATTTTAATTATCATAAATAAAATTATATGTATGTTGTTTAAATTAAATTGTATAATTTTATTTAAAGCAGTTGTATTATTATAAATGGATAACAGTATAATTAACCAATAATACGTGATATAACTGTATAATTAATTAATAATAAATAACAATATAATTAACTAATAATAAATAACAATATAATTAAATATTAAGTGAATATATTATTATTGTTAAAATATAAATGATTTATATAAACTTTATTTTTAAATTTTCTATTTTATTTATAATAAGATTATATTATTATATTACGTATTATTATTTAATTATATTGTTATAATCAACTATAAACTTAAGTATTATATAATTATAATCTAAAGATATTAATCTGAGTATACGAGATAACTTGTTTAGAAAATATAACTTTTTTTGAAAATTATGATTTATTGAAATTTCGAATTCAAATACTTTCGTTATAAACAAGAATAACTAATTTAAGGGTCTAGAAAACATATTTTGTTATTCTTATCAAAGATCAGCTTATAAATAATCAATCGTATTATTACTGATGGTTAAATATTTTAAAATTTAAAAATGTAACTTTAATTATAGGATATAAGATATATGTCATACATATCTTCTAATTAATTTCTATACCATATATGAATATAAAGTAATATTATGTGATATTATTATTAATAATAAAATACTATAATGTTATGTGATATTATTAATGTCATTAAAATGAATATCTAATATTCGTGTATCAATATATCGAAATCCAATATCTATTATTATATAGCATTATAATATTTCTATAATATTCTACGTTATTACCGTTTGCAATAAAAAATAAATAATGATTTTATTATCAAAAAAATAACACAATATTTTTAATTTTTTAGATTTTGTTTAACCCTATGAACGATACAGTAATAGATGTGAATATGATATTAGATTGTTTATATTTAGTATATAATGAATTGAAAGATGATGATAGATATATAAAAATTGTTAATAGTTTAAAAAATATAGATAATAATAGAACGTGTTATACGAAATTTGAAGTAATCAAGAGTGTTGCAAAAGGTGGTTATGGAGAAGTATTTTTGGTTAAATGGAAAGAACAAATGATGGCTTTGAAGAAAGTGAAAAAAGAGACTGTAATAAATCAGCCGCATACAGCATTTTTCTTGTTGGAAAAGGAAATTATGGTAAAAAATTTACAAAGTAAATGGTTGGTAAGTTCGCAGATGACTTTTCAAGATGATAATTATTTGTATTTTTTAATGGAATATTTTCCTGGTGGTGATTTATTGGATTTGTTGACAAAAGATGAAGTTTTGAAAGAGGAGGTTATAAAATTTTATTCGGCAGAGGCTTTATTGGCGTTGGAAGAATTGCATAAAATGGGATATATTCATAGAGATGTAAAACCGGATAATTTTTTATTTGATAGTAAAGGACATATAAAATTGGCTGATTTCGGTTCGTGTATAAAATTAGAGAATGGTGAAGCAACATCATCTATTCCAGTAGGTACACCAGATTATATTTGTCCTGAAGTATTGGGTAGTGAAGTATATTCGGAAAATGTAGATTTTTGGTCGTTGGGTGTGGTTATGTATGAGATGTATTTTGGTGAACCACCATTTTATACAGAATCTTTGAAAAATACGTATAGAAGAATACAAGAGTTAGATTTAAAATTTCCAGAAAAAGAAATAAATGAAGATTTAAAAGATATTATTTGTAAAATGTTAACTAAAAAAGAAGATAGAATCAAATTAGAGGAAATTAAAAATCATAAGTTTTTTAAAGGAATAAATTGGAGTAATATTAGAAATGAAACACCACCAATAAAAATAGAATCTAAAGAAGTTGAAAAACAACCAGTAGAAAAAGAATTTCTTAGAAAGACTAAAAAATTATATTTTAATTTCGTGGGATTTACATATGATCCAGAATCAGCAGAAAAATTTGTAAAGTTGATACAAAATAGTATTTATAACGAAGGTGGTAATGGAAAGAATATAACCGAAAAAGAAAATATTGCTAATGATTTGGTAACAGAAATAAAAACAAATGAAGAAAATACCGAAATTAAAACAGATTCTACAGTAAATAAAGAATATTGTGTAAAATGTAAAGAAAAAATAAGTATAATAGTTGATGAAATAGAAAAAATAGAGAAAGACGAGAAAGAGAATAAACATAATGATGTACAAAAATACTTAGATGAAATAGAAAGAAATAAAGATATTATTTATGATTTAGAAGAAGAAAATAAAGGATTAAAAAATACTTTAGAAAAAGAATCAATAGAAAAAACCACCTATTTAACAAAGAAAGAAGAATTAGAAAAAGAAATATTAAATTTAAAAAATAACTGTAAATGTGAAAATATAGCCGAGCTTGAAAAAAGATCATTTGCAGCAGAAAATAGAAATAAAATATTTGAAAAGGAAGTAGGAGAGCTTAGAAAAATGATTATGGATTATGAAAATTTAATAAAAACTTTAAAAACTCCCACAGAAGAAATTTCTCAGAATGATAAACAAAATGATAAAATTACTGAACAAACAGTTACCCAAGTAGCAAATTTATGTATCCTTGAAAAACATATTTCCAAAGAAAAGGTTATTGAATCAGTTAGTTCTTTGAAATTTATAGTAAATGAAGTTTGTGAAAGATTAAATTATGTAAAAATGCATAGTGCTTTGATATCAGAAGAAAATAAATGTTTAACGACAGAATTAATAAAAAGTAGACAATCGATAGAAGAAAACAAAAAAAATCATAGAATAAAAAAATTAGAAATAAAAGAAATAGAATTGAAATTAGAACAAGAGATTTTTGTAAGAAAGAAATTAGAAGAAGAAATAGCAAATTTGAAGAAAGAACACACAAGAATAGATAGCATAGCATTTAGCGTAACGATAATAAAAGAAGAAATGGGAATTAAAGGAGATACAATTTTTATTGAAGGTAATAAATTTAAACTTGGAGATTTTGAAGAAAATCTAAATAATTGTGTAATTTCCAGTGTAAAAAACAGTGATAAAGAAAACCTAGGTAAAGTATCATCCAGAGATATGGTATTAATAGTAAAAATAATATTTATAGTTGAAGGTTCTACTAACAAAACGAATGTTAAAGGATTTTTAGAAATTAATGAAGAAATTACACAAGAAAAGAAAATAAGAGACGGTCTTTTAAAAATGTCTAAAATGCTAACGGATGAAGCACGTAAGAAATGTATATTACAAGTACATGGATCAGAAAATAGAATAAATGAATTAGAAAAAGAATTATCCACAGCAACAAGAAACAGTACATTATCCGACACGAATGAAAAGATACATGAATTTAAAAACCATTTATTTACACAACAGAAATTAAGTGATATATGTTATGTGTGTAGTGAATTGATAAGCAATAATGCATATAAATGTAAAGATTGTGGAATGTGTACACATAATGTGTGTTATATTTTAACAGATACATCATGTGAATTATATAAAAGTATGAAGAAGGGAAGAGTTGTGTATTTGAAGATGAGATCGTTAGAAGATAAGGAAAAATTTATAAAAATAAAATAAGACCTAAAATAGAAATAAAAATATTTTATTATTTAATTTTATATTTTTTAAAGAAGACGAAAAAAGAAATTTTCTTGAGTCAAGAATATAAATTTTAAATAATTCTTAAAACAATATGAATATATCTTTTATTTTGATTTTAAATATTTCTTATGTGAATATAATAATTTTATTTTATTATTGCTTATACAATTTTTAAACGTATTTTCTTTATAAAAAATAATATGTATTTTACCCTTCATTATTTTCTATGTTATATCGTATGGTCGTTCCAACTAAAAAAAGTAAAGAATATCTTGCAAATTATATTCATTCTGTAAAAAAGCATGAATGGATAGAGGATGTTGAAATAACAAAACCTAGAATAAAAAAAGAATTATGTAGATTTTTTATCAATAAAGCATGTAATCGCGGTGATGCATGTACATATTCACATGATATAGAAAAATTTCTATGTAAGGATAGTAATTGTAAAATTAAAAATTGTATGGGAAATCATAAAGAAGAAGAAGAAATATATGTTTCACCATTCGATTAATAAAATACATATTTTTATATTTAATATTTTTTTAAAAAGGTTTTATAGAAATTAAATTTTTTTATTTTATTTTTATTATCTTTATAAAATATTAAAATACAATTGAAAGATATCAGAAATTTTGATTGTATATTGTATTGATTTTTTTCTATGTAAATTATCATTAGAAATCAATATTCGTATAAAAACTAAAATATGTAAATTAAGAAAAAGTATAATTTATAAATTGAGAATATTTTTTTTAAAGAAAAATTACAGAGTAAGGTAAGATGAGATTAATTCGTGTATATAGCGAAATCAATTAATATAAATATATCACAAGCTTTAAAAAATTAATAATCTCAGATTATAAATCTTATTTATCCGTTTTGACTTAGAATTAAAATATCATTAAAAATATCATTAAATAAAATAAATTTTTTCTAAAAACATTTTACCGTTTATTAAACAAACTACATCGCTCTAAAACCACCACCTGAATTACCTGTTGTAAAATAATATGTATGTCCACTTGATCCAAATCCTGAACCACCACCTCCGAAGAACATACTAAAAATATCTTGGAAATCTTGACCTCCATAACTTTGATATCCGGTAGATCCTTTGAAACCACGATTAGAAAAAGATGATCTTCCACTGTCATATTCTTCTCTTGATTTTTCATTCGATAATACATCCTTCGCTTTATTAAGTTTCATCATTTTTTGTTCTAATCTTTCTTTTTCTTTAGGATCATCTCCTTCATAATTATCTGGATCCACTTCTACCAATAATCTTCTATATTTTTTTAATATTTCTTTTGTTGTTGCTGTAGGTTTTACATTCAAAATTTTATAATAACCTTCAGGATCAGTATCATATCCTCTTTGTTTATTTTGTTGATATTGTCGTTCTTTATTCTTTTTTATTTCTTTAAGTTTACTTTTCATATTTCGCACAAAATTTTTATCATCTATTTTCAATTTATTTAATTCTTTTTCAAGTCTATCATAATGTTTATCAAGGAATAAAATTTCTAAAAATATTTTTTTATCTTTTTCACTTTCACTAATTTCCATAAGAAGATCCGCTAAATTTGTTCCATGATCTTTTAATTCATTTTTTACACATACTTCTAAAAAAATATAAATATTATCTGCTAATAACTTAGAAAATACACTTGGTGAGAATTTATCATTTCTATAATAATCCTCTATCTCAGTGATAGCATTCTTTAAATATAAAAAATTATTTCTAGTTGAAATACTACCCATATATTTTATATCAGAACTCATTTGAACACTTTTTTTTATTTTATTAAGTAACGGCAGATCAATTTTTGAAAAACATCCCATTCCACCAGCATAATCACCACGCACCATTTGAATCTGCCCATAAATACCAAGTATTTTTTTATCCGAAGGAAAATACATATGTAACTTTTTTACCGAATCAAAAGCTTTATCATATATTTTTTCAGATAAATATATATTTATATCCTTGGTTATATGTCTTTTACAATATTTACTCTCTTTCAACAACCATTCTTTATTTTTTATAAAATCTTTTTCTTTTAATATATTTTCTTTGGATTTTTTAACAATAGCTTTAATATCTTCGTTATCTTCATTTTCGAAAAGTTCTATTATTTTATTGTATTCTCCTATTTGATACAAAAAATGACAATATCTCTTTTTTATTAAAATACTATCTTTAAATGTATTATAATGTTGATGATAAATAGATTCACATTCTTCAATCTTTCCACGACGTAAGGAAATATCTGTACGGTTTATAAAATCGTCTACTTTTAATGACATAATATCCCGTAAGAGAAAATAAAGTAGCATAAGGGTTATATTTTTTATAATATTTAATTTATGAATACTTGCTGAAAGATGATTGGTTGTTAACTTTGATTTTCTCTTAAACAATATAACGTAATAAGAAAAGTAATACAGATATTTAAGTAAATGATTGGTTATAATAAAAAACGATATTAAATATCATTGTCGACATAAAATAACCAATTAAATTATGTTATATTTAATTTTACATCATATTTTCTTATTAGAATATATATCTATAACATTTTCATTATAAATTACTATGATTGGTTGTAAGTAAAATGGATTAGATTATTAGATTCTTAAGAAAATGGTAAAATTAAATTTTATATCAAAACAAGAAATATTTGTATTTTTATTTTATCTACTTTTTTACCGTCTTTTATAATTGATCTATGAATTTCATTTATTAAAATACGAATACATTGTAATTTTAACAAATTTTAAATTTTCTTGCAAAATTTTATTTATCCTGTAAATAAATATTTAAAAATTGATTTATATTTTATATATAACTTATAATTCGATAATTAAATTTTAAAATTATAAAGAAGTCTGTAATTTAAGTTTTTTGAAAATAAAAAAACAGTATAAATGTAATATTATATATTTGTATATTGTCCCTTTTATTAGATTAAAATACCGTCTGATAGTTTTATGAAAATTAGGTAGTTATTGATTTTGTAATTATTATGTGATAACAAATACAAAATTATTATAAAAACAAAAGCGTGTAGCAACTTAAATAATATGTAAAATATTAATATTTTAAATATAATGTAAAATGAATGACTGTAATACTCATAAAGTATTAATTTAAAAAACATTAACGATGAAAATAACAAACTGAATATGACAGGAATCCTTCATAATAAAAATTTCATTGAAAAACCCATGTACAATTTATTTAATAAAAATACACCAACTGATTTTATAACAGTTGCCCCTTTTCTTTTAGAAATTGAAGAAGAATTATACAAAGAAGTAAATGATACAACAGTATATAATAAGAAATGTATCAAATATTGGAAAATATATCAAATATATTATAAAAGAAATAGATATCTTTTTAATTTATTAAAAAACAAATCAATGTCTAAAGAGTTATACAATTTTTTAGCCGAAAATAATTTTTTAGATAAAGCACTCTTAGGTTTTTGGAAAAGAAACGGTTATGAAAAATTATGCTGTCTTAGATGCTTGCAAAAAGAAGCACAGCAGGATACTCTGTGTATATGCAGAGTTCCTAGAATAAAAATAAAAAAAGAATTTCAGTGTGAACATTGTGGGTGTAAAGGTTGTTGTGGATAAATTTATATAACACTCTTTATTTTTTTGATAACTTTTCAAAGTGGTTTATAAGATTCTTAACCTTTCCTTTACATATCTCATTCTCTTTTTCATAAAGTTTTTCTCTTTCAATTTTAAATTTATATATTCGCATATTCTCCGAAGCTATGGAAGAAGATGAGGGTAAATCTAATTTCATTGAATCTTCTAATTCAACAGTAAATTCATCAATACCTGTTGGAATAGAAATAATACTAGAATCAACCTTATCATCTCCGAATGAATCTGATAAATTAAATGCTGTTCCTGGTGGTATTTTAAAAGAATCGGATCCATAACTTGTATCTTCTCCTACCAATTTAGTTTTAGCTTTATCGATAGATTCAAAAGAGCTAACAGATTTATCGTCTATAATCATTTTTACTTTAATATTACAGGGTTTTTGTTTAAATTCTTCTGTTTCCTCTGTCTTAGTTGAAACAGATGATATTTTCTCTGACTCTGTACTTTCATCCAAATTTATCTCTGATGTATCTTTGATTATCGGTAAATCTAATTTGTGGAAACTATGATTGGTGTATTCGGATTCACTTGATATTTCTTCTAATTTTACCGTATCTATTAGCTTTTCTACATTTTCTAATTTTTCAAATGTAGATTTTAAAGTAGATTCGGTCACTGAAGATATTTCTATCTCTTCTTTATTTTTCATTGATGATTCATCTAAAATTATTAATGGATTTAATGGCTCTCCTATCATTTTTACACCTAATCTATCAAATGATCCTAAACTACTTTCGTCTTCTACTTTTATGTAAATTGGAAATTCTTTTTCTGAAGGCAATGGTGTTTGAGGTTCTTCAAATTCAATTTCTTGTTTTGAAGATGATTCATTTACTGCATTCAAAAATGATTGTTTTATTTTCCAATCTCTTTCCAGTTCTTTTGGTGCTGATACTTCCTTTTCCTCTTCTTTTGATTGTTGTAATACATTATTATCAACTCCCTTTAATTTGTCTTTTATAATTTGTTCTGCTACTTCTTCATGTTTCTTCTCGTTTTTAATTTCTTCTTGTTCTAAAAATAAATCTTTCATAGCTTCATTTTCCATATTAAGTTTATCTGCTAATTTATCATCCTGATTAAATTCTCCGTTACTTTCATCTACCAATACCATTTTCTCTGGAAAATTTGATACATTTTTATTTTGTGACAAACACTCTGAACATGGTTCACATACCTCCCTTAACACAAAACCACTATCTTCTTGATGTAAATTATCTTCCAATCTATGTTGACATAAACCACAATACATAATATTTTTAGCTGGTAAGCGTATTACATCACAACAATTAACACATTTTACAAAATTATCAGAATTTATAGACATTGAACTATCCATATTATCTTTCTTTTCAATATTTTTTATTTCAGCATCTTCATTTTCTGGTATCAATATTGATGTATTAGTACTTATATCATCTATAGATAAGTTCTTCTTATTGAAAATATCATTTATATATTTTTCTTCACTTTCAGTTTTTGATAACATTGTACCATCAGATCTTTCACTTATTCCGAAATCTGAATTATCTAATACTTTTTTTATATAATCTTTTTCAGAAGAAGACACATCAATATTACCATCCCCACTTTCCATTACAAGCAATTGTTCTCCAGTCGTTCCAGATTCCGAACTGACAGAAAATCTATCAACATCTTGAATATTATCGCTTTCCGTCTTATCAGTCAAATTAGCATTCTTTATTCTCTCATTTGCTATTTTCCTATCAATATCTTGACTAATATCGCTTTCCGTTCTATCATCTAAATTAATCTTCTCTGCTTTATCATTCGTTAATTCTTTATCAACATCTTGAATATCATCGTTTTCCGTCCTATCATCTAAATTAACATTTTCTGCTCTATCATCCATTGTTTTGTTGTCTTCATTTTCTTTTTCATTTGTTTCTGAGACAGTTTTATGATTTGAAACATCTTTATTATTTTCACTCATAACCATAAAAATAAAATAGTCATGAAATAATATAAAGGAGATTCTCCATTAAAATAGGAGAAATTGGTATATAAAATATATTTTTTAAAATAACAAAATCTATTTTAAAATATTTTTCAATAATTTATCCTTTGTCATTTAAATTCTCCTTTGTATCATATTAAAGAAACATTATAAAAAATCATTGAAGAAATGTATTAAATTTTATTTATTTATTATTTTTCTTATAAATATTTATTTTCATTTTGTTTTCTTTATATAGCACATGTTCTCCGTTCCTTAATAAATAAATATCTAAATTTTGTATTTTCCAAATACAACATATTCTATTATAATGTTTTATATATTATCTCTTTAATGTTTTTTATCAAAGGAGAAAACTTTCATTCTCCTATTAATAGAATCTTTCCTTTGTTATTTAAATTTTTTATTCTTTTATAAAACTTTTAAATGTTAAATCTAAAAACAAAAAAGCAAAAAAGTTCTAAGATATATAAAAATATTGAAGAATATTAAAAAATTGAATATAATTTGAAAATATAGAATATTAATCATCTTAAACATAAAAAATTTATTTTAATTAAAATATATCAAACAGAATATAAATTAAACAAACAAAAATAATTATTATTGTAATTATTTACGTTTTTATTTAACTTAATATCAATAACTATGTGTAACTTAAAATAATAGTACATTTATTTATGATATTCTTAATTCAGGTTTTTAATGATTTACATGTAACAAGTTTTAGAATGTTCGTAAATTAAAAAATATAATATTACCCATGGATTTATCTCAAAGAAAATATGATGTTATTATTTATGGAGGTAGTAGTATAACAGCTAAGTATACTTTAAAAGAATTTATGGTTTATAATTTAAAAATGGCTGTGGCAGGTAGAAATTATGATAGAATTGATAAGAATGTAGATTATGTGGTAGATATTTTAGAATGTAGTATAGAAAATATAGAGAAAATATCAAAATTAACAAAGATATTAGTTAATTGTGCTGGTCCTTTTATTTTTTGTGGGGAAGAAGTGGTTAAAGGTTGTATAAACACAGGAACACATTATATAGATGTAACGGGAGAAAATATTTTTATAGAAAAAATATTGCATAAATACAATGAAGAAGCGAAGAAGAAAGGAGTGCTTATTTTAAATGCATGTGGGTTTGATTCTATACCAGCAGATATAGGTTCAGAATATCTTAAAAGGAATATGGAAGGTATTAACAAAAGTATAACTAGTGTATTACAATTTGAAAAATGTCAGATAAATAAAACCAGTTATATTTCTTTGGTTCATTCTCTTTCAGCTATTGGAGAGCTTAGAAAAATAAGAGGAAATAAAAAGAAAATATCAAAAGAAGGAAAACAGCCTATTAAGAAATTAACGTATTCAAAAGAAACAAAATCATGGTGGACTATTTTTATGGGTACGGATATTGCAATAGTTAAACGTACACAAAAATATTTTAAAGAACATGGTGAAGAGCCTATGAAATATGCTTGTTATATTGATACTGGTAATTTATTCAATACCATTTTATTTTGGATAGGATTTTTTATCATCTTTGCCATGGCAAAATTTTCATTTACAAAAAAACTTTTATTAAAATTTCCAACATTTTTTACTAACGGTATTGTTCCAAAAACAAAACCAACAGAAGAAGAAATCGAAAAAGGCAAATTTAAAATGTTATTTTTTGGAGAATCTTATGTTGATGGTGTGCTAACAAAAAAGAAATTAACAATTGAAGGTGGTGATCCAGGTTATGTTGCAACACCTTATTCTGTAGTATCCACAGCACAAGTTCTTCTGGAAATGATTAATCAAAATAAAGTAACCGGAGGAATACATACACCAGGAAGTGTTTTGGATATATATAAAATGGTTAATTTACTTGAAGATAAAGGAATTACATTTAAAATTGAATAATAAATTGTTCTTTTACGTAAAAATATTTTTGAATAATATTTAACATCGTGATTGATTAGAATTGAAGTATTTCTACTAATTTGTACTTTTTTAAAAGAATTTCATTATTAGACTATGGAATATTTAAAATATTATTATTTGTTTGGTTTAAAATAATATTTTTATCTTTCTTATAAATATTTTAAATAATTAAAAGATATTTATATTATTTTTCTTTTAATTATAAAAATAATCATAAAATATTATTGTTTGTTTTTTTTCTCTTTTATTGTTTTTTATTATTAATTATGCATTTACCCATGAGAAGACAAACAATGACACCATCAAGAAGATCAAGCGTACGCCCATCCATTCTTAACCCATCTATAAAAAATACTGATGAACCTAAAAGAAGAGATGTAAAAATAGTTCGTGATAAAGAATATCAGAGCCAATGTTATGAAAAAGTTTATAGTTTTTTAAACGAGAAAGGTTATGATGGAAATCTTAACAATAAAACACTCTTGAGTCCATCAGTAAAAGATTTTCAAAACATTTTTAAATTTATTGTAGAATTTATTAATCCTAATTATGAATACGGTAGAATAGAAGAAGATGTTCTTACAATTATAAAAGCTATAAAATATCCATATATCAATGAAATTACAAGAAGTCAGCTTATAGCTATAACACCACATACATGGCCTGTGATATTATCAATGTTAGCATGGTTGGTGGATTTTATTCAAACGGTTGATGATTTTGATGTGGAGATGGAAGCAGGGCAAATAGGAAAGATTTTTTATGATTATGCAACAAATAGTTATTTGAAGTTTATGGAAGGAGAGGATGAAGTATTAGAAGAAGAAAGATTGGAAGAAGAATTACAAAAAGTATTTAAGGATGGTATGGATGAAATAGATAGAAAAAAAAGTTTTATAGGAGAATTGGAAGAAAAAATGAAAGAATTTGGTGATGATGATGAGATAGAAAAATTAAATGGAAAATTAAAGAAGTTAATTGAGGAGGAGAAAAATATAAAAAAATCAGAAATACAATTAGAGGATAGAATAAAAAAGAATGAGAGAATTATCGAGAAAATAGAAAAGGAAGAAGAAGAAATACAAAATGAAGCGAATGAATTGAAGGATGAACAAGAAAATTTAAATGAAATAGTAAAAAATCAGAAAATTGATCCTGAAGATTACAAGGAATTAAATCAAGAAAAAAATAATTTATTACGTGAATTAGAAAATCTTAAAAACGAAAAACAATTGATTGTGAAAAATAAGAATGAACTTAAAAATGAAATTAACGATAAAAATTCACAACTAGAAAATTTCAAATCAAACCTTTTGAATATAATTCCTGAAGAGAAAATTGAAGATATTGAACATTTTACCAACAACAAGAAAGAAAATGTTAGAGAATTAGAAGATTATAAAATCGTTCTTCAAGAAAAATTAGAAGAACTTTCCATCAACAACAAAGAAGCTGACGACCATCTTTCCTACCTAAAAGAAAAATTATACACCACAGGAAAACTTTACTTAGAAAAAAAAGAATTAAATGAACTTGAACATCGTAGAATTCGTAAAGAAAAAGATGATTTAGAACGTGAATGTCTAAAATTATACGCTGATACCAACAGTGGATTAATACAATCTCAACAATTATTAAGAAAATCAGAAATGGAATTAACAACATTAGAAAATAAATTAAAAATAGAAAAAGAAGAAATAGAAACATTTCTATGTAATTTTACTATTGAATATAAAAATACATGTAAAAAAATAAATGATGTAAAAGAAGCTATAATAAAAGAATATGAGAATTTTAATTACAAATAAAATCTTTTTTAAATAAATTTGAAAACAGTTATTTCATTTAATAAATTTAATTATCTTATGGTTATAAAATATTTAATATTTATCCTTTTTATTGGAGATGAAAATAATAAAAATGAAATAAATAAAGAGGGTCTACTTTTAATTTATGATAAACTTCTTATTATAATAGATCTAAGAGTAATGTTATTCGAAATCGTAAAATTCTATATTTATTACATATAATAAATTATTTATCCTTTTATTGTTCTGTTAATTTTATAATGATTTTATTAAAAATATTTTTAAAAAGTTTAGGTTTACATTAAAAATATATTGTAACAATTAAATATTTATATCAATTATAATATAGAAATAAAAATATATTACATATATATATTATAATATTCTTTTATAGAATTATTTAATGCTGTTATAAAGCCTATTGAACAATTTAAATTACATTTTTTATTTTATTTTAAAATTTTTGAAAAATTATTTTTTCCAAAAAAATACACCCTAACATTATGAACAAGCAAATGATAAAATACAATGCTGACTTAGAGACCACATTTACAGTTGAAAGAAAAGATTTCGGAAGAACAAATAGAAGATGCAGAGCATGTTTTGCATATAATGGAGTAATAAGAAAATATGATCTTATGATCTGTAGAAGATGCTTCAGAGAATATGCAGGAGATATTGGATTTAAGATTTACGATTAAAAGTGATTTTTAATAAAATTTTTAATTTTATTACAACATTCCTGCTGCAGCCATTGCTGCTTTTCTTACAGGTCTTTTTCTTGGTGTTGCTGGTGCTTCCTTTGTTTTGGTGGTGTTGGCGGATTTTTCCTTTTTATTTTTTTGGGTAAATCTATTTTCCACGACAAAATATATTTTTATTAAAAATACGTGGATAAAAATTATAAAATCTTTGTTGTAGTATTTTCTTGTAAACGCAACTATTGCAGTAGAAAGTAAAATATCCAATAACTGATTTTTAGAAATGGAAAATTGAGTTTTACCTTGTAAAATTTCCAAAAATAATGAAGATGAAAATCCAGCTATGGTTAACCATAAAAGTATTTTTGACAAAGATTCTTTGTTGTTCTTCATTGCAATTAAAAGCCCAAGTTTTCCAAATTGAGCTAAGATATCAGCCATAAAACCCAAAAATTTATTATGCCCGACTATCATGAATAAAGTAAGGCCCAAAACAAATCCTACAAGTAGAACATCACTAACCATCATTTGAGTATATGCTAAATTTGCTAATAATGGGGGTAGGAAGAAACAAAAGACCGAGGGTAATATTAAGGTCGATATAGTAATTTTATACCCTGTATTCTTTATGTTATTTGCACAAATGTAACTATTTGCAATTGTTATAAGAGGACCAAGTTGTGAAATATATATTCTTATCTTCTCTTCAAATTGATTGATCATGGGGTTAATGCATAAACAAAAAATTTCAAGGTCAAGAAAAACAAATTTTTATTTATAGTTTTTAAACATGAAAAATAGAATATTAATTATTTTTGATGTTTTTACTTTTTGATTATTTCATCATAAATTTTTTTAATTATTCTTTTGTTTATTTTTTTTAAAATACGGAGGGAAATTTTTGTAAATGAAAATATCATAATTTATATTTATTAGAATCAAATATATTTAAATAATTTATTTAATTTTATATATAGGAATTGGAATACTAGAAAATCCTTTTAATGCAAAATATCCTAACATTTCAGTTTCATAATTTGTTTCTTCTCTTTTCAATTTTTCAGTAGCAAGTTTTGAAAAAAATAAATCTTTTTTAGAAGGAATTTCTAAAAATCTAGAAGATTTCTTTATTTCTTTTTTAATATCATTAATATTAACAACACAGAAAATTGATCCTTTATACGAAATTATATCAAACTTTTTTTCAAGAAACGCATTTAAATCAAAATAGAAATTTATAGCTTGTGAAACCGTAGGAAAATATGCGAGTATTGCACAAAATTTTTTTTCAACTATCACACCATTATGGAATTTTATTAACTCATCTATTTTTCCATATAAACTATCAATACGTTTTACAGTACGATGTATCAAATTTTCTTGAATTTTAAAATCAAAATTCAGATATAAAGTTGCAGTCTTTATTTCATCTAAGATGTTACAGTTATAGTCAATATTACTTTTTTTAGGAATGATTCTTAAACGAGTAAGTAGCTTTTTTAAACGTCTTATTAAAAAATAAAATATATTTTTCTGTTGAATTTTACGATTTGAATAATAAAATTTCTTAAGAAAATATATTACATAGAGTCTATATATTCTTTTTTTAAAATATTTTATAATATAAAATATATTTTTATATACAAATCTATACATATTATATATTTTTTTTGTTAATTCATTGTTATGTTGTGTGCATTCTCCTTTAATAGTTTTATTTTGTGCTAAGAACATTAAAATAATTATTATAATACAAGAATAAAATAATTGAAAGTATATTGATATACTCATAAAGGGATATTGTATAAAAAGCAAATATCAAAAAAATAATGATTTTTTTAAAAAAGAAAAAAATTATTTTTAAATGTGTTTCATAATTTTTATATGATTTCTCGTATACTGTCATTACTATAAAATTTTTATTATTTAAAAAACTTTCATATGAAAAATTTTTGTTATAAAAAGTTTTCATCAAATTTAATATTAAATGACAAAATCATATATATTTTTTATAATGGAATAATCAATAAATAATAAAAATAATAAATAATTTTTATTTCAAGAAATTAAAAAGTGATTTATGACAAGATTTAATAAATAAATACTTTAAAATAAATGTCAATAAAAATATTTTTTATTCTTTTAACGAAATGAGAAAAAAGTTATTGTTTAGTTATTATAAATGATTGGTTATCATAATAACAAATAATTCTTAATAATGGATTTTAACCAATAAGAATAAAAGAAAATTAAACAATAAATTGAATATAAAAGATGGTAAATTAACAATTAACTTAAATAAATTGACTAATCTCAATTATTAGAAATTAAATTAATAGACACCACGTGTAATTTTATATAAATTCAAATATTATTAAAATCTAAAGAATATGAAATTTTGGAATATTTATGTCATAATTAATAAATTATAGTAAATTAAAATCTATATACAACATCGTGGGCAATAATAAATATTTAGTTCTCGATAATATTTTCAGTTTATTTTTAGACAATTTTCTATTTTTTATAATAAAAAAATATTTTTTAATAAAATTTCAATTCTAAGTAATTTAGAAAAGGATATACATTGTAAATTAAAGTACATAAATACAAAATTTTATTATATCATGAATATTCACATTATATATCATTATTTCAAACAACTCTCAATATTGGGGAAAATAAAGATATTCCGTAAAAGTTAATGGAAAAGTATTATTTATATGAAAAACCAAGGATATTCCGTAAAAGTTATTGAAAAGGGGTTAAACATAAAAGTTTTTACAATATATAATAATTTAAGAATGTATAAAAACGAAGGATGAACTAGAAGGAATGTGGTTCGTATGTAAGTTTATTATAAACAAAGTTCAAAAAGAAAGTTTAATGTTAAAAACAAGGGAATCTGTAACACCATTTTAAATGAACTTGTTAGATGTATGAATGTCATTCGCAATATTAGTGTTGGAAAGTCGGTGGTAAATCGTATTCTGGCAGCATTCGTCTTTATTCTGAAAATAATTTGTACAATATTAGAAAAGACAAATAATAAAAATGTATTATAAAAAAAGAATTTGCAAGAAATTATTTTAATAAAATATTAGAAATCAATGATAAAAACTTTATTTTATAGACGAGATGGGATTTAATGTCACAATTATGAATAAAGAATGTATAGCTTTTAGAAGCATGTATGTTAACATTACAATAAGTAATATAAAAATAAAAAATATATCTGTAATAGTTTTGGTGAATAAATATTAAAAGATATATTTCGACGTTAATCATAACCTGGTAATGATATTGATGTTAAGACCTATAATAAAACGTGGGAAACTGAAATAATACAGTCCGTATCAATTATGTATAACACTCGAATGCACCATTATTTCAAATTAAAATTGGTATTTAGAGAGCAAAATATAAAAGTTTGATATTATTTATTCCCAACAATTAAGTATTATCGAGAGTTATTTTAATAGATGGAAGAATTATGTTACACATCAAGAACCAAATAATGAAATTAGGCGGAGCACTTATATTACAATGATACTTTATAAAATCACAGAAGAAAACTTAAATAATTATTATAAAAAGTTTTTGAAGATAATTGATATGTGTAAACAGATAATATCATTGGTTAATTAAATTTTATTGAATGGTATTTTTTATTAAAATAAATGGAAAACCCTATATATCCTTTTATTTATCCTTACAATAAATCATTTCTTAGATTAATTTTCAGCGAACAAAAAGATCTTCAAACTTTCTTTCGATTTATTATAAAGAAATTTTAGGTGTTTATTATTTGAAAAATAACACAATATCAATTTAATAAATAATAATATAATTGAAATATATTTCCTAATATTGTTTTTGTTTTATATATTGGATTATGATACAAGATTTTAATAATAAATTTGTGAAATGTTTTCTTCATCTTAATAAAAAATAAAAAAAATATTTATTCATATACATAAAATTTAATAACGATTATACCTATATCAAAATATGTTTAATAATGAATTAAATATTTTATGTAATTTCATTAATCTATTTCCACCTTATTTTATATACTTCATCCAACTTGAATCTATATTTATTTACTATTTAGTTTTTTTAGGTTTCACACTCCATTATTTTTTTTAATAATATGTGTATTTGAATATTATAATATATATTTTTTATTTTTCAACAGAGGAGAAAAAATTTTTGTAGCTACCTATTACTAGAATATTAACGTATATGACTATGATTGACCCAAACCAATATAGTGTTTTAGCCGTAATTATAATGTTATTATTAAAAATCATAAGTTATATGTTTTAACATGAGATGATGATAATTATGATGTTTATTGGAGTTAGTTAGTCAGAGTTTTATAAGTTAAAATAATATATCTTTTTAATAATCCCATGTGATCCACAATGGAAATTTCCAGAATTTATCATAAAATATATATCTTCTATTATTATGAACGTTTGTATCTAAAATATTAATACAACTTTTTTATTTGAATAAATAACAAATTCTATCTCATGATCGAAAATATTTATGTATAATTTTTGAATTGATTAAATGCATGTTCTTAAAATATTCTTTTGTATTTTCGAATAAAAATACCATGTAAATATTTATTATTTTATAAAATATAAAAAGTTTTAAAATATTTCTTCTATTACAATTTATTTATTTTAATACTATTATTATAACAAATGAAATACTTCCTATCTCTTAAAGATTTTTTCAATAATTCTTTACCAACTTTTTTATTTAAAAAATTATAATGGTTTTTTTTATTGAATAAAAAATTTTTTTATTTTTTTAAAAAATTCAACCCTAATGCGTTATACTGAAACAAGTGGAGATATTAAGTTATTCGGTAGATATCCATATACAGACTTAGAAGTTAAGGATATAACATTAGAAAAATACATCAATGTTGCATCTAAAGTTATTCTTCCACATACTTCAAGCAGACTTAATACAAAAAAATTTGGAAGAACTAAAATTCCAGTGGTAGAGAGATTTGTCAATGCAATGATGAGAAAAGGTAGAAATAACGGAAAAAAGACATTAGCTATGAGAATTGTTAAGGATGCATTCTTTATCATTGAAGGTGTAACAGGACAAAACCCTATACAAATTTTAGTAGATGCAATCTGTAATTCTGGACCAAGAGAAGATTCTGCAAGAATAGGAAAAGGTGGTGTTATGAAGAGATCATCTGTAGATGTTTCTCCTCTTAGAAGAATTAATATTGCTATATTTTTGTTAGCTAAAGGAGTAAGAAATTCAACTTTTAAGGACATTAAAATGCTTCCGGAAATAATTGCAGAAGAATTGATAAATGCAGCAAAAAACACTCAAAGTAGTTTTGCAGTCAAGAAGAAGGAAGAGATCGAGAGAATTGCAAAATCTAACAGATAATTAAAAATTCTAAGGAAAATTTTTTGTTATTTTTTTATTTTTTTTACAAGGGTCATGCCCGAGAAAAAACTTTCAACAGAAGAACAACTAGTTTTCTTAAATCAGCTTATGAAAAAGGGAACAGACTACAATAGAATCAGAGCAAAGAAAATGTTCAAAAACTATGATAATAATACCTTACAGCAAACATATAGAGAATTTATTAAGGAATTAGGCGAAGATGATCTGAATTCAATGATTATGATAACAAACATAAAAAAAATAAAACGTAGATATTTCATAGATGCTATATTCGAAGAAAATAATGTTGAAAAAGAAGTAAAGAACATATATTTCAATGCGAATTCAACTAAATGTCAAAAATTATTAACAGATTACTTATTTCGACTAAAAAAGAAATGTCAGATAGCAGAGGCCGCATTTAAACATGCAAATATTGAAAATAAAATAAAAAGTAAAATAAAAGAAAGCGATGGATCGGTTGAAAAGTATGATAAAGTAACAAAAAGTGAAGATAGTGAAGAAACAGATTCAACCATCTCCGAACAAGATATTTCACCAGTAAGTCCAAAAAAAGTCAATGTAAAGGTAAACATAAAAAAAGATACAGAAATTTCAGTTGAAACAAAAAAAACAGAAGAGAATAAACCTACGAAAGAAGAAATACCTAAAATTGAGAATACGATAAAATCAGAAGAAAAGAAGAAATTAAAACAGGACAACGATACAAAGAAAAATAAAGAAGCTTTAGATAATGCTAAGAAAATTTTAAAAAGATTTAGGAGAAGTAGCAATAAATAAAATATATGATGTATTGACAATATTTTAATTTTATTGATTGTTCCATTTTTATTCCTTTGTTGTTGGTTTTAAAATGTTTGTCCCATTTTTTACCAATAAATTTAATAATTTTTCCTTATGATTATTTGTAAACGAATCTAATAATAGACGAGTGAAAGATTTTTTTCCTGGAAATGGAAAACAATACATATTTCATTGAATTTATAAACTTTAAAATAAAATGCTTCATTTATGAACATACTTTTAATATTTGGTTAAATTATAACTGTTTTAATATAGTTAGAATGTTGAAGGTTCTAAATGTTTTAAGTTATTATTTGATTTAATTAGTTGAAAGATACTTAATATGTTAAAAACGAGGCCTACAAAAAAGTATCAAAGATTATTGAAATCAATGACATATTATAAAAAAATTAACCAAAATTCCGAAATAATTCGTGTTATTTGTTTTAACAACCATAAATTTAATAAACTGATTGAATTTTTTAAGTTCACCAAAACATTCTTCTTATCAAAATGCATCTCTTTGTATTCATCACAATTTAAATAACTATATAATTATTCAATTATCTTATCTAAAATTTGATTATAAAAAATCTTTTATTCAGTTATATCTTTCTGTTATAAACACCTGGGATAAAAATATTTTTTTTTGTGGACCCTGTTTTTGACATAATTGGAATATACCTAACTTAAAATAATGTTGAAAGAAATATGTATTAACGATGTACTTATGAGATACAATAATATATCAAAATCCTTTTTATTACAACATATATCTATTTTTGGTAAATTTCGCACAGAAATTCGACATTTAAATTTTAAAATTATACTTCACCCATATGACTGAAATAAAAACAAATCGAATGATTTTAGGAACTCACAATGGACAATATCACCACGATGAAATATTATCATCGGCTATTATGTATTTAATAGACAACAATAGTTTTATGATAAGAAGTAGAGATAATAGATTATTAAATCTTTGTAATATTATTTATGATGTTGGTGGAAAATATACATTTGAATCAGAAATTGAAAAAAAAGATACTAAAATTTTAAAATACGATCATCACCAAAAAAGTTTTTCTGATAAGTTTTATACAAAAATCAATTCAAGAAATGAAGAAGATAATAAAAATATAAGATTATCATCAGCAGGTCTTATATTTAAACATTATCATTATGATTTAATAAGAAAATTAAATCCTAAAGTACAAAATATAAAAAATATGGTTTTTACAGAATATAAAGATTATGAATTACAAGACATAAATGAAATGTTTAACGAAGGAATGAATATTTATGATCCTAAAAGAAGTCGTAACAAAAATATCGAAATATTATATTCTGTGCCATTGAGAGAGTTGATGCAGGATAGAGAAAATCAGCTTATAAATTTATTAAGTGGTTATACAATAGTTGATTTAGAAATTAAGGACGAAATAGTTTACAGTAAAAAATATTCTAAAACTGGAAATCATTTAATAAATTGTCACACTTTAAAAAATGATTTTATGACAGAGAATCAGAATGATAAACAGATTGATATTGATATAACTTCATATAAAAAATTAGTAGATTATATTTATTGCCAATATTTCTTAGGCGTAGATGCTCATGATAACGGATTGTCGCATATAAACATTGAGACAAGAGGAATAGAAGATTTATTAAAAAATATGGATGATTTCGTTTCAGCTTTAAAAGTTGTTATCAGAGATTTATATTTTTATTTGAACAAGAACTTGCTTGTGTGTGGAAAGTTTTTTAAAATCATGAACACTTTGAAAATTTATAACAATATATTAATTTTGTGTAAAAAAGGAGAAGAACAAGATTTAGAAATAGACGAATTTCAAAGAACACATGGAGATGTTATAAACTATGTTAATGATTATATTCCCAAAACTTTAATTTCCTTTATGCTTTATGATGAGATTTCTTTTATAATCTATTCCAGGAAAAATGATAATAGAATATATTCGGTTGAAAAAGAAAAATTTGTTAGCAAAGTTTTACTAAAAAAAGCTTGGAGAGGACTTCGAGATGAAGAATTGCAAAAAGAAAGTAAAATCGAAGATGCAAAATTTGTTCATTATTCAGGATTTACGGGTGGTTGTTTGAGTTTAAAAAGCGCTGTAGAAATGGGATTAGAAAGTTTGGGATATTTTTCTATTTAAAAATAAAAGTATTTCTATATTTGTTTAATTTAAAAAATATTCTTTTTTATTTTTTTTATAAAATATATATAATAAAATATAAATAAAATATATAATAAAATATAAAATAAAATCTAAATAAAATATAATGGTATTATTTATTTTATTCAACTATTCCTTTTTTTAAATATATATTTTCTTTATTTCTTATTTCGGTATTTTCCAATAATCTATTTTAAGAAACTACCAAAAATAAAACTATAAATACTATTGTATATTTTAGAGCATAATGAATAATAAAAGAAAATATATTTTAATAACAATTGTAACAATATTTTGTATTCTAAGTTGTACTTACATAGGATACTGTTGTTTTTCTAAAGGTGATGAAAATAATGAGAATGATAAATGTGATATGGATAGTAACGTAGAAGAAACGAGGACGGAAAATAGTTTAGATTTAACTGAAAACGAAGAAGAAAAAGAAAATAAATTGCCTACTTTTATAATTAAAAACTCTATATTAAAAGAAGATAGTATTATTGAACATCAAGATGACGAAGTAGAACAACAAAAAAGAAACGATGAAGTAAAAAAACCAAATGATGATTGTAATTCTATTGATGATAAAAGAATTATTCTTGATGAGAAGATAAATAAAGTAAATACTCTTCATCGCGAATTCTTGGATTTTTTAAAACAAGATAATAAGATAAACAGTGAAGAAGAAAAGAATGATAAAGAAAAAACTTTCAAAGAAAGAGTTGAATATTTTGAAGACAAAAATAAGAATTCGGCCAAAAAAACACGCGAGAAAAACAAAATAGTCATAAACAACAACGAGAAGTCAAAGTCAATATCAGATATAAATGAAAAGGTCATTATAGATAATAAACTAAAAACGGATTCTTCAAATAAAATATCCACAGAACAAACACAAAGTATGTCAGAATATAAACCTACTTTTTATGAAAGAGCATTTGATTATTTTCCAATGACTAAATTTAATAAAGACAATCAAATTAAGACAAATGAAGAAATAAAACATAAAAATGGAACGGATAACGATAACAAACAAAGTATTATAGTTAAACCACATTTTACTCGAAGAGTACTTGGATTAGTATTTGATTATATTACAAGTTTATATAACTTTATACATCCAAAAGTCAGTATTGTACAAGATAATTCAAAAGAAAACCACGAACAATCTGAAAGAGATACATCTACGGATAGAGAATATTTAAAAGTAACTGGAGGATATTTAACATTAAAAGATAAAGAGGATAAAAAAAAAATTTTAAAGTCTTTTGGAGATGAAGGATCTACTTTTTTAATAACATTAAAAAATGAAGATATATCTGATAAAGCTGATTCACAACGTAGGAATAAAATGGCAATATGAAAAAGTAAAATATAAGGGAAGGAGCAATTCATCTTGAAAGAAAAGTTATTATTTTATAACTTAAAAAGAAATAAACGATGTTTAACAAAATTTTAAAATCATTTTTTTAATCTTAGAAAATATTTTTATATGTTAGTCTATTATTTTTATCAAAAGTTATTTTTAAATATTTTATAATTATTTTACTTTTGAATTATTATAAAGCAGAACAAGATATGGAATAACTAATATTCAGATGCTTTTAATATTATATTAATATTTACTATAAGAAATTTTATTTTTACGTAAATTTCTTTTATAATAATATATTTTTTATAATAAAAAACATATTTATATATTTTTAAATAGCAAAATAAAAATGTTTTCATATACTTATATTCAAATTCAAATATCTGTAAGTATAAAGTATAGATCAGTTTATGTTTAAATGTTACAAATAATTATTATTAAAATCATGACATATCTCAAAAATATTCTGATGTTTTAAATATTGAATGATATATTCATAGAAATAATAAAAATATATTTGATTTTATCAAAGTTTCTACTTTCAACTCACGATCTTTTGACTTTGACATTAAAATATTGAAATTATATATTCCATTAATGGAAATTTTTTGTGTATATAAATTCTTTGAAATAACCGATGTATGTTTTTTATTTATTCAATAACAATTCTTTGTTCAGAGAATAAATGCTCAGAAGAAAAAGAATCATTTGAAAATGATATAGCTCATGATTGTACATCACAAAACATAGGGTCTTTATATAAAGATGTTGATTTAATATTAAATGATGATAATGCAATACATTCAGAATATTACCACGATATTTTAGAGAAAGATAACCCAAATATGTCAGAACATAATTTAAACGAGCCTTTAATGAATATGCTTATAAAGTCAGATCCACAGAAGTTAGAAAATAGCAACGAGAAAGCAAAAAGAAAAAGAGAAAATAAAGAAAAATTTAATACAAATATAATTAAAGAAAAATTATACGGAAAACAGAAACTTAAGATTAACCATCCTTTTAAAATTTATAATTCAAAAACATGTATTGTGGAAGATGAATCAACAAGTTATGGAAGAAAACATCCAAAAACAGAACCTGTCGATTCAGGGAATTTAGATAATCTTTTGTTTTTTTCTACAAAAAACGAAAAAGTAAATAGACAGTTAGATTTTAATGAACCAGTATTATCCGAACCAATAAATATCTATGAAAAAACAGAAAAGTTATTAACGGATTATAACACATTACAATATATTAAAAAATATGGAATACAATTTGATTGTGGAATATTAAATGATAAAATATTAATTAATTTTACTGGATATTTTTTTGAGAATGAAGATATTTTAACAGTTAATGAATTTAATGTATTATTATTTCAAGAGAATGCAGAAATTTTATCTATTTTCAGCCAAATACAAGATATGAAAATGGAAATTAATACTCAGAGTAGAAACTTCATGGATATTTCCTTTATTAATATAAGTGAATATTACTTAAATATATCAACATTGATTAACAAAAAAGCAGAATTTTACCAACTAAGTATAATGCTTATAAGACAAGTAATAGAAAAAATCTTTAAAATACAACCAAAATGTTTATCTGGCATGGTAGAAGATCTTTTAAAAATATTAAATAATAGTGGAGAAGATAAACCAATGAATTTTGTTACGTATTTTTCCGATCTGGCTTATTGTACCACAATGATACAATATTTACAATCTATAAGTAGTTTACTGGAGATAGAGAAACATAATTTATACAAAAATGAAAGGAAGAACATCAAAAAAGAAAGTAAAATAGTAAGGAGTATAAAAAAAGAATGTTTTAAAACGATGTATAAAATATACGAGATTTTTAAACAATGTCCTCGGCTTTATGAAACAACCGGAAATTATAGAAATATGATTTTAGAAGCTATAAGAAATTAAAATCGGTGTTATTAAAAATTTATACCTAAAAAACTTTAAATTCAATTATTGTTTATTGTTTTTATTTCTTATATATTTTAAATATTACTTTAATAAAATTTATAAAATGTTTAATTTTATTATTTCCTTATAAAAAAAATATTTATAATAATAATTGATACAAGGGTTATAAATGTTTTCTATAAAAATATTTTTAACATATATATTTTATAAGTTATTTTCACAGGGAGAATCTTATATCAAATTACATAACTATGGAAATAAAGAAACATTATGGTTAGATGTGGTAAATATTTATGGGAGACATATACATGATTTCGATATAGAGGAACTTAACAATTTAAATGCTATATACCATAATAATAAATATTTATCAGATAAAATATTTATTTATAAAAATCATAAAAAGGAAGAAATATTATTTTTTGTAAATTATCCTTCAATTGCTGAAATAAAAGAATTCA